>CAJNOL010001882.1:0-51841 GCA_905250125.1 Rotaria sordida | reverse complement strand
GGTATTTCATTCATCTTTAGAAAATAAGACTCATGTTATGTTCTCTCTTCATGAACATCTGTATGAATAATTTTTCTTTTCCTTTGGTTTGATTTTCTGCTGAACATATATGTATATACTGTCATGTTTCAAACAAAAAAAAAGCTTTATAGAACAATATCAACCTAATCATTCATGAAGGAGCTTAATGTTTTCGAAAAAATCGATTGTCACAACAAGGTGTAGTGTGTTCATAGTTTAGAATAGAATTCAATTATTCAAAAAATGGGCTGTATTCCCTCGACTGTAGGGAGGGTCATATGAAATAAAATAAGTTTGTCATCTTGTCGCAGGATCAAAAAACATCGACGAAAAAATAGATGGTCAGATGTTTTCGACATCTAGCTCTTGTAAGTACGATCCGGAAATACAAAAAGTTCTAGACAAAAGTGAAAGTTTGAGAGGAAGAAGAAACATCTTCGGACTACGATCTGATAGGATTGGGGCATAGGTTTAATTCAATCATGACAATCGACTGTGAGCTGTTTGCTTAAACCTTAGAAAGTCAGAAGGAAAAATAGACAGGTCCGAATCTTTTACAAAATGGTCATCACTGACAATATTGTAGACTGATTTTCGTCTGTGCATGTGTTGCACAATAATTGTGAAAACAGAACTCAGAAAACGATAACAGATGATAACAAGATTGATTTCGGTCGAGGGTTAAGCGAGTCCTACCAACGAGCGTTACTTGTGTATAGCATGACCAGAATATGAACAATTTCCACATTTCCAATAAATAGTAGTATTTAAGACTTTATCTTGTATACAACGATAAGCATTAAGTAATAAAATTAGTTTATTGCATTTACTTTGAACAATAGATGACATCATTTTGTGTTACAGTCAAATGAATATACCATCAATAATTAGATTTTTTTAAAACTCTATGTATATATACGTCGCAAAATAACTCATTACTAGTATAGGTGTTTCAATCAGTTTCTTTAGAGAAAAAAAAATCGCTTAAGCTAATTTCTTGGATTCCAGTCTTTTCCATTACAATTTACTTTTTCGATGAAACAGGAAAATTAATTAAGCTTTTGACGAAACGGGGATTTACCATAACATCAATGATGTTTGTCTATGGTTACTTGATTATGTTATTACAGTTTATATCTAGTTTCAAAAATTAGTTCATTTTATATATTCAATCCGAGATCCAAACTGGACTCATCATTTATCAAATTATAAAACTTTTGAATTAAAGGTATGGGGGTCGGCAGCAACATTCGATTTAATCATTGTTGCTGTTGAAACTCGTTTTCATTACTTTGAACAAAAAAAAAGGTTCTCATGTCAAAGTTGCCATTTTGTAGAGCGAATTGAGAATGAATGAAACTTTATATCCAAGTTTTGGGAAAATGTTGATAATATAGGAACATAGAACTTTGGAACAACGTGTAAACGAATATCGTACGATTCTCCGATCTTTAGATTATCCTAACACAAAACAGCGGTTCGGTTTATGTGTCTTGACAAACTGAGAAAATTCGCGAACGATTACAATACAGTTCATTGCACCGTAAAATATTACTATGATAGAAAAAAAAATAATGGATTACATATGAAATTGCCATTGACACAAAAAGCCACTCGTAGATAATTTTGTTTTCAAATCAATGAATTTCTTCTTATTAAATCTCATGTTTTCATTAATCAAAATTCTATAATTTGATTATGTTTAACGACCTAAGCGTTAGTTTTCTTTATTTGCCTTTGACAAATGAAAAACAAACAGCCTTGATAAAGCGAACAGAGGCAAAAAAAAAAGAAATGAAAAAAAGTTTCTAACAGTTAAAGCGAATTAAAAGAGGGAAATAAACCAAAAAGAAGAAGATGAAGCAAAGAAATGATGAGAATCATAATACAACCAACAATAACAAAATGCGTATGCATATGCAGAGACCAAGATTTTCTTTTATTTATTGACCTATGACTTATATAGAAATAACATATAAAGAAGGAATGTTTATTAAAGATATTTGACGATATATTTAAAATGTTTTTTGAATATTGTAAAAATCTTTTATAAATCTACATGTTGATCCGAATCCTAAACAAATTAAATAATTTAGAAAAAAAAATATATTAAATTTCAAATAAGCATACTCTTGTTGATTGTTTATCTTCGTTTGATTTTGTATTTGTATCATCATCAATAATATTTTCATCTTCATTTGTATCAGTTTTAACATCAGTTTCTTCATCAACAGGTTCATCTTCAACTTTTTCATCTAATGAAATACCCATAGCACGTCGTAACATTGATTCAATACGATCAGCAAAACCAGCTGAATCTTTTAAATCATAACCTGATCGAAGTGTTGCAGCTTCAACCATAACATTAGCTAAATCTAAAGCTGTTTTATCATCTTTTGAATCTTCAACACGACGAAGTAAATCTTTAATAAGTGGATGACGTGGATTTATTTCTAATGTTTTCTTTTGATTTAAATAATAATTCATTGTTGCATCACCTCCACTTTTTTGATATGCTTGAGCACGTGCTATTCGTTCCATATTACCATCATAACCCCATTGTGATGCAACAAGTGCCATAGGTGTTTGAACAAGACGATCAGATATTTTAGCATCACTTATTTTTTCACTAAGTTTATCTTTAAGCCATGTTAATAATGGTTCATAAAATTTTTCTAAATCTTTTTTTTGTTCTTCTTTTTTTGCATCCGATTTATCTAATTCTAAACCATCTTTAGCAACATTTTGAAATTTTTTTCCTTCATATTCAGGTAATGATTGCATACAATATTGATCAACAGGATCAGTTAAATAAAGAATTTCATAACCTTTTTTTAATATACGTTCAACAAATGGTGATTTTTGTGCTTCATCAATTGACATAGCAGAAATAAAATAAATATGTTCTTGTTTTGGTTTCATACGTTCAACATATTCTGTTAAACTAATAAATTTATCTTTTGATGTTGATGTTGAAAAACGAAGTAATTTAGCTAAACGTGTACGATTTGCTGAATCTTCAATAACACCTAATTTTATATTTGTACCATATTCTTTCCAAAATGTTGTATAATCATCTGAAGAAATTTTCTTTAACATATCTAATGCTTTTCGTACAAGTTTCTTTTTAATAACTTTAAGTAATTTTGATTGTTGTAATGTTTCACGTGAAACATTCAATGGTAAATCATCACTATCAACAACACCACGAATAAATGATAAATATTTTGGCATCATTTCTTCAAAATTATCCGTAATAAATACACGACGAACATAAAGTTTAATAGCATCAGCTTTTTTATTATAATTTGAAAATAAATCAAATGGTGCTGCTTTTGGAACATAGAGAATTGATTTAAATGTTACTTCACCTTCAGCAGTAAAATGACTATAGATCATTGGTACATCACTGTCTTTAGCAAATGATTTGTAAAAAGCATGATATTCGTCTTCAGTTACTTCGGATGCTCTAAAATAAGATTGTAAGTTTTTTCTTTTATTAAATCTTAGTGGTCATTGAAATACTGAATAAAGGGCACCATAAATAGTTTTTAGACAGTTGGATATTGAAAATGATTAATAGATCCAAGGAAGAAACATGCTATTCTCGGAACTAGACCTATGACAGACCACAGTTCTTGAAAAAAGAACTCGGTTTAGTAGCCAGTTTTTTTTTCAGAATTCGATCCGGTGACTAGAGCCTATCGGGTTCAGAAAGTTGTGGGCTCGGACTCAGTCGAAACGAAATTTTCAGATCCGTATCCAGGTTTGAGTAGGACCTGATGGGCTCTACCGATGACCAGTTCTTTTCATAGGGGTTCGGTGTACTGATAATGACAGTGTAGCAATTCTATTTAGTACTTGTTCCATTTGTCAAAAAAACTATCGGTTTTCAGTACCAGTCTTTTTGAAAGAACTGATCATCAACACCAGTTCCCGTTCATTTCAAAAGATCTAGATGGTGGACACTAGTTCAGTTCTTTGATCGGAAACTGTCACAGATCTACTTGGAACTAGGCTGTGGGTCGTCGAAGAGAAGATGCACACCCATGAGAATTATCATCGTTGAAAAGAATGAAGTAATAGTGAAATGTTTTTTTACTTACTTTCGTTGCCAAATTGGTTTACTTTCATTCATTAATTCCCAATCCCAAACAGTTTTATCGACTGTTTTAGTTTTTGATTTCTTTTCTTCTTCTTTATCATCTTCAACAGCTGCATCATCATCTGTTTTCTTTTCAGTTTCAGCTTTTTTGTCTTCAGTAGCTAGATATCAAAAAGCAAAAAAAAACGAAAATATAAATATCTTTAGATAATACAAATCGTTTATTTACCATCATCATCAGGTACTTCTTCTTTAACAGTTTTTGATTTCCATAAATAAATATTAAAATTAATAAATTGTGAATATTTACGAATAATTTCTTCAAGTGTTGATATTTCTAAATATTCACCGGCTTCTTCTTTCAAATGAAGACTAAAAATTTAAAATATTTATATAAAAAAAGAAAATAGAAGAATATTATTTTATTTTGTTTTTACCTAACTGTTGTTCCACGACCAAGTGTATTACCACGAGGATCTTTAAAAACATTAAAGGATGTTGAATCAGATTCCCAAATATATTGATCATCAGCATTATTTTTCGATGTAACAACAACTTTATCAGCGACAAGAAAACTTGAATAAAAACCAACACCAAATTGTCCAATAAGATCACTCATTGTTGTACCTTCTTTAGCATCTTTTTGTACTTCTTGAACTTTATTTAAAAATTCTGATGTATCTGATTTAGCAATTGTACCAAGAAATTGTACAAGATCAGATTTTGTCATACCAATACCAGTATCAGTTATATGTAACATTCGATTATCTTTATCAATTTTAATACGTATTGTTAATTCTTCTTTATCACCAAGTACAGTTCTATCCGTAAGTGATAGAAAACGTATTTTATCAAGTGCATCTGATGCATTTGATATAAGTTCACGTAAAAAGATTTCTTTATTTTTATATAATGAATTAATAATTAATTTCATCATACGATTAACTTCAGTTTGAAATTGATGTTTTTCTGATGCATCAAGTAATGTACGAAATTCTTTTGCACTTAAACCATCTAATTTAATAGCTTCTTCTTCTCTAGAAAAAAAAGGTATAATAAATATTTAATAGAAAATATTTTTCTTTTTTCTTCATATAACAAAAATTACTTTTGTACAACTTCATCATCAGTTTTTGATGCTTCACTATGTTTTCCTATATCATCATTAACTTTTGGTGGAATTGATGTTGAATCTGTATCATCATCAGCTTTACAGATATCTAAATAAAAAGAAAAAAATTTGAAAAGAAATTTTTAAGATTAAAATACTTTTGTCTTACTTGAAAAAAGAAATATGCTTAGTAAGGCAGAAAATAAAAGCCACTTGAACATACTTGATGAAGTGACACACTCAATGGTTTGTTTTAGAAAGAAATGAGATTAATTTAAACTTTTAGTTTCTAATATAGGCAACTTGATGTTCTGTTCAAATATGAATGATTGATTATATTAACCAATCATTTATCGACGTGTATTGCTTCGTCAGTTTATATAGAGAAGATGTCGTTGATTTTAAATAGTACTATTTAAAATTTTATAATGGAAAACAAAATAAAAGA
The DNA here is from genome assembly GCA_905250125.1 of Rotaria sordida. Taxonomy (NCBI): domain Eukaryota; kingdom Metazoa; phylum Rotifera; class Eurotatoria; order Philodinida; family Philodinidae; genus Rotaria; species Rotaria sordida. Next base: position 46,156 of record CAJNOL010001882.1, on the reverse strand, counting down.
TTTAAGGTTTTTTTTTGTTAATTTACTAAATATATAAAATATTATTCAAGAAAGTGCAATTAAGTATTATGAAGAAGCAAGAATTCTAAATGGTTGATTTAGTACCGTAACTAGGAAATCATCGAACGGTAGGGGTAAAAATTCTAATGGTTGGATGCATCAAGCAAAAACAATATGCAGAGAACATATGCTACTTTCGATATATACACCATTTTATCTTTTAACATAGAATGTACGCAGTACACTTTGCTGGAAAAAATAATAATTTATTATTTTTTTTTTGAAAATATTACTTTTTTCTTGTATCCTTGAATTTCTCTTTGATTATATCAAGGAAAAAAGAAGAAAAAAAATGTATTTTTTTGTTTATCATACATTTTGATCATCGATAGGCATTTTTGCCAACTATGATCGAAGAATACGGTCCGTACGCAGTGAAATACGATACGTTAATAGGACCATGTGTTTGATAGAATACGATAATATCACTGTGATCCGTAACAATTGACCTAGCAAAAGTAAAAAGGTGGTTTTTTTTTTCTTTTTCTTTAATACATTCTGTATAAAACTTCGTTATTGTACATTTTGATAGGCTCTGCTTATGACAAGCAGATGTACACGTTTACTTTACTAGTACAAACAAAGTGTAAAAAGACAGATTGTTTTTGATTTCCATTAGAAACGTTGCTGGTACGACAGTACTTTATGATATTGAGAGAAATCCCATGAAATATAGTATCAATGATGGTAATTATTACGTTTTTCTTACTTCTGATGGCGAGGTGGAGACGATCAGTGGTAGAACGACGCCTAGCCTAAGTCACCCTTGATTACGTGACTAGTTTGATCTATTATTTTTTAAAAGACGAATATAAAAAATAGTAAATGCTACGCATAACATAATAATTGATATAAGAACAACAGAGAAATTAATTATAACTGGTACTTTCCACTTGTTAAAAATACTTGATTGTGTAAATGTTATTTGAGTTGTAATAGTAATTTCTGTATTCGTAATTGTTGTTTGATTTAAATCAAAATTAAGTTGAATAAGACGATTTTCACATATAAATGTTCGTAAAGAAAAATGTTTTGTATGACTATGTTTTAAACTTAACCAATAATATTTATGAATTGATGGACAAGAACTTGATTGTGTATTAATAATTAATATTGGTGTAAGAAAAATTGCTCTACGTGTTTTAATATTATATGGTTCATCAATTTGAAAATATTGACATGTTATATCAAGAAAAATTAATTGTGTATCAAGTGGAATAAAATGATTAAAAGAAAAAATTGGTTTAAAACAATTCGATAATTTTAAATCAAATTTTAAAGGACCTTTTGAAAAAGAAATTTCTTTTGTTTTTTGTTTTTATTCTATTTAAATTATTTTACCTATTTGATTAATCATTATAATAAATTGATCAAATGAATCTGTTTGACCTTGATAAAATGACCATCGTGATAAATTTTTTGGATAAAAATCATAATCTTCACGATGTTGACTTGTAATAAAATGAATAGTACAATTTTGAAAAAATATATGACGAAGACTTTTTAATTTTTGTATACTTTTTATATCAATATTTATACATAAATTAATTAATTTTAATGTTGTTATACTATCTTGTAGAATTGTTATATTTGTTATTTTTGATGAATAAAATGAAAATAAATCTACTAATGTTAAAAAAAATTCAGAACAATATTCTAATGGTAAATAATATGAAATTGTCAAATCAAGATTTTCTTTTGTTGTATTGATATAATAATCTATGAGGAGGAACAAAATATATTTTAAAAACAAAAACAAAAAAAATTATCTTTTAGTCAATTTACCAATTGTTTTGTTAAGATGTATAATTGTAGAATATGTACTACAATATACAAAAAATCCAATGTAGATAAAGAACATAGTAAACAAATGCTTGTACATAGCAACTATAATACTTATGGTTAAAATGGTAATTAGAATTCTTAACAAATCTTGTTGCGCTAGTTCATTTATTAGTATATATTATATGATCATTTTTAAACAAATGAATAGACTTTTTTTAGACAATATTCTTCTTCGTTTTTATTTTAGTTTTTCGAAAAAAACAAGCTTCAATGTTAAGTTAATCAGTCAATTAAGGAAATCATATAAAAGGTGGGTAGTGATTTAAAATAGTTCTATTTACAATTGTTATAGTTTTACATTACAAGTTTTGAGTTGTATAAACGAACTGTTGACTACATGGCAAATGAATGATTTAAAAAAAAATATCACGGCTACAGTTGCAATTGGCACAAGGCGAACTGTTTTGATGGTTGAATTTAATAAGATGACGTAATTGTTTGTTTTTTTTTCTAAATAAAAAGAATTGTTTTTTGTTTTTCAAAAAAATTTAAATGAAAATATTTTACGGAAAGTTCATTGAGATCGCTGGATAGAAAAATTGTTCAATAGATTTTTCTTTGATATATATAAAACTATTACGAACGCTGTTTCTTTCTTTGATTTCATTTTTGATCGTAGTTGTTTGAGCTAATTTTTTTGCTATTTTGATGAATTTGATCAACTACTTGTTCAAATCAAGTAAGGGATATGTTCGAAAAAATGTTTTGTTTTGTTTAAATGAGTCGATTCCAAGAATGATGTTTTAAATGCAACAATAGCTTTTGTCCATGTACAATAAAAGAGTTGAATGATTTATTGCCGAAGCTGTTCGGCCTTTGATTCTATGTATTTGGTATCCAATTTTTGCCGTGCATTGATTTGTAATAGAAGAAGACTACTAGATTTATTGAATATCGTAGACTTATTGTTATTTTCTTCCGTATCGTTTCGATTTTTGACAAAACCATCCATTTCATTGAGGAACTTTTCATGATGACTTTTAAAGACATTCATACAATAAACATGTCTTGTATTTGATTGCAAGGCTTCTTTGCAATTCTTTCTCATACATTGACCATTGATTTGATGTTGTCATCACTTTAGAAATCAACTATCAAATATAAAATAGAAATAATATACATTAGAAGATAGATATACAACAAATATCTGAAAAGTTAATGACTAACAATTCCTTTAATAAAATTATTCATGAATAATTGTCTATTTTAAACATTCATTTATATATAATAGAAGAAAAAAAAGCTTTTTTTGTTCTAATCTATTTCAAAGACATAAAGGTGACCATTATAAGTTTATTGTCTTTACTTACTCGTGGCAAAAGAAAGTGAAAGATGACTTTACATTCAAATTTTTTTTTTTCTTCATCTTGAGAGTGCAAGAGAAAAAAAAAGAAGAAAGATTGTTTCGCTTCATTCTTGCAGTATGTACACAGGAGAGTCATATTCTCTGTGTTTGTTAATCAAAGAATGCAGAACAGAAGACTTCTAGCTAATGTTATGAGAGTATACATACTGGTAGTTAAATGCATATAGAATTATTTAGTAACCTTGAATGACAATATTCATTTCGATCGAATTGAATATTTAAGAAGTATATTCTGAGTTTATTATTATTGAGACTAGAGAAAGTAATGAAAATAAATCTATGTCACCATCATTAAACAACAATGTGAAAAACTAAAGATATTTATTTACTATTGATGACTAGTTGTAAATATTTAAAGCTGAAATCTAATGGTGCAAGGATGATCACTTTGAACGGAAATTAAATAATTAGAATAATCAAATACAATTTAAATTCGAAGAAAAATTATTGTTAAATGACATTTAAATAGTATATAAACAGAATGATATAGTTCTAGTGAATAAATTATTCGTTTTATCCAGTCAATTTAAATCGATTGAAGAATTATTTAGATGGTCTTAAATGAATAAAGAAAATTGTTTTTTGTAAAAAGTAGCACAATCAGATTTTGCTGCAATTATTGATAGTTGTTGCGCTTTTCTGGTTCATGATGTGTTTATTAAAGATGTAGGTAAATATGCGCGTACATCGGATAGATTGGGATTAGCATTTTTCAATATGACTGTTGAAGTTGAGATATCCGTTGAACGAAAATATTATAATATGATCAATACAATCTATTGATTCTATAAACAAAACGCCCTGTTTTATTTTTCTAAATAATTTTCGTTTGAATTGATTGTATTCAAATTGTTCAGAGAATTGTGACATCTCTTCTGGTTATACCATTCAATCGATTGGGTCATTTCAAACAATGATGATTCATATTGACCAGATACAAAGAACGAAACATTCATTCATTCATTGTAGAAATTCTGTAAAAAATAAAAACTATGACTTCGAACAAGTCTAATAATGTTCGTATTATTCTAACTCCAATAAAAATAGTTCGTGATTCAGCAACTGGTCAATGGTCAACACCAAAATCAAAAAATGATTCAATTCAAAAAGTTAAATATAATCTACGTGTACGAACACCATCAACACCTGTTGTTTCATTATCATCACCTATTTCAAAAAAAGATATAAATCATACACCAAGACCATTAACACGAGCAAGTCGTCAAATTAGTTTTGAAAAAGATAAAGATGAATATGAACAAGAACAATCTTCATCAAGTGATGAAGAAGATGATGATGAAGATGATGATGATGATGATGAAAGTTTATCAAGTGATGATGAAAAGATTATATCAAATAATCGAAAACCAAATTTAATTAATAAAGGAACACCAGCTACCAAAAAAATACGAACAACATTTTTACCACGAGTAAATCATTGTTTTCGATTAAATAACTTATCTTTTATGCTAAATCATTCTTAGATAAATACAATGACATTATCTGATTTACAAAATGATGATGATGGTATAACATCTATTGATATTTCTAATGATGTATTTGTTCAAGCTCGACAACGGTTGATATGGTTTTGTTTTCTTTTATAATTATAAAATCGATATTTATTTAGACTTTTACCGACAAACTTACCTGAAGCACCACCATGTCGTGAACAAGAATCAAGTTCTATTGCAGCATTTATTACAAATAAACTTGATGCACAAGCTGGCGGGTATAAATGAAATTTCTCTTCAATTTTGTGAAGACTTTATGTAATTCAACTATTTTACCTATGAAATAGTTGAGATGTTGTTAAAGTATTTAGAGTTTTTTTTAGACAACAGAGTTCAAAGTCATTCCATGACTTCTTCTATATGTAAAACAATCTGTGTAGCCTTTGTGCGCAACATAAGTTTGTTTGTTTTTCAAAATAAACATAGTACGAGCTTGAATTTCTAACAGAATTATCACATTAGTTGGCAATTGTACGACCGTGGTCATCATTAACGATAAGATAGATTGAGAAAATCTGCAAGACAAAAGGAGAACTTTTACTTGATTTTCGAAAATACTACGCTTCTGCCCTAATCTCTTCCTTCCCACCGCTACAAACAACTGACCTTGTTTATTTTTAATTACGAACCCAATAAGGAGGACATTAAGGATTAAGTCGATTGAAATACAGTATCAAGTTGTTTCAAACTTATTAGAATATGGTAACGAATAATTTTAAGCACTACAGTGATCAAATTTTTGCTAAATATAGTACCGAATGCTTAAGATCAACAAAAAAATCTGATCTCCTACTCTTACCTCTTAGACAAATTGTTTATTATTATTTTTTTCTGTAGAGCACTATATGTAAGTGGTGTTCCCGGTGTTGGAAAAACAGCTATTGTAAATAAAGTAGTACGTGAATTAATGCTTCTTTCAAGTGATTCTGATTTACCAAAATTTAAATATATTTTTCTTAATGGAATGAAATTAAATAAACCAGAAAAAATCTATAATCAACTTCTACAAGTAATTATTTTCTTTGATAATATTTATTTAATTGATTATTATTTTTAGGCTATTGACGATAATGAAATAAATCGAAAACGTAGTTCTAAAATGGCTTGTAAACTTCTATCGAAATATTTTACAGATCGAGTTAATAAAAAAAAACAAGCTATTGTTTTATTACTTGATGAAGTAATTTAAATAATTTAGTTTTGTAAATTTTTTTTATAAACTTATTTTTTTAAGGTTGATCATTTACATACAAAAAATCAAACAATTTTATATAATATGTTAGAATGGCCACAACAACCTTATTCAAAATTAATTGTTATTGCAATAGCTAATACACTTGATTTACCTGAAACAATGTTTAAAAAAAAACTTCAATCACGTTTAGTAAGTTTATTTATTTTAATAAAATTAAATATATTTTCAAAAGTTATCACGTGGATGCAAACAAGTTTTTAGATAAAATTGTTCCTTCATGTTTCGATCGATTAAGATGGTCAGTAGAAAGTATTAAACATTTGATTAGAATCAGAATTTTGTGCTCGTTTCGAATTTTTGTAAGACTCATAGGTCGGAAATTATGAGCAAACCTTTCAAAGGTTTAAAAATCAAGTTTAGACGGTTTTCGATGTTTAATAAAAAGTCCAGGATACAGGTAACATTTATTCTAAATATAACAATATAAAGAGCAAATATTTCTCAACAAAAAGATCTTTAAATGAATCAATGGTAGAAATATTTATATTTTAGGGTTTAAATCGTGTTATATTTCATCCATATACATTTAAACAATTAAATGAAATAGTTCAAGCACGTCTTGGTCCTGATTTATCATCATTATTTGATAAAGATGCACTTGATTTAATATGTCGAAAAGTTTCATCAATATCAGGTGATGTTCGTCGTGTACTTCAAATATGTTCACAAACATTAGATATGGCACAATTAGATAAATTATCAAATAAAGTTACACTTGAACATGTACAAAAAACATTTGAACGTTTATATACATCAACACGAACGATATTTATTCGGTATATTTAAAAAGAAAACAAGATCTTTTTTTGGCTATGTAAATCAGTTGTTTTTTTTTTCAATAGAAATTTAAATCCTATTCAACGTAAAGTACTTGAAGCTATTCAAGATGAATTATCATATGGAAAAGGACGAGAAATTACAACAGTTAATGCTATTTATGATAGACTTGGTATGATCAAATATTTTATTTATTGTTTTTATTCGAGAATATAATTTTTTTATTTAGATAAAAAAGAATATAGCTTTACAGATGTTCGTCGTATTTGTGCACAATTATCAGCGTGTGGATTATTATTATTAGATAACTCATCAAATAGTACTGCTCGACAAAGTGTTCGTTTGAGCATGCCTATTCATTTACTTATATTTGCACTTAAAAATAATAATTAATCTTTATATTTTCTTTAAAAAAATGATTAATAGAATAAAAGATCTCTGAGATTAGAACTGAATATTATAAATAACAAGGAACAATTGATGTTTCTTTAGTGAAGAATTTCTAAAACTACTTATTTTGATTGTTCAACTTATAATCTAACTATTGATTCTAAAATTGTAGTACAAAGTTCAATATAATGTGGTTATGGTGACACATTTGATTTATTACATGAATTCAAAATATAATTGAGTATTAATGAAAAAAAAAACAGAAATATATTGTGGATAAATTTGCATATTTGAAATGAGAATATTTGATTCTCATAAGCAACTATCTATTAAATAAATGATCAAATATTTGACGAAATTTTCAATTAAAATCAACATTAATAGAATATAACTATTCACTTTATATCTTTCAGATTGCTAAATAGAAATCGTATTTCTCGCGACAACATCTTCCTTATCTTAATATTTCACTTTTTTTCTAGCATGAAGCGAATAAATATTTTATTATATGTAAGTTTCCAAAAAAAAAATAAATTTTGAAAAGAGTAGGAAGTGAATCTGAAAAAACATATACGAAATCATCAACAAAATAACATATATTAGACTGACATTTGTTTACCATTTCTGGCTGTCTACACAAAGAATTTCTATATAGTAGATGCATATGTTCAATGAAGATTTGTATATAAAATGTATTTGGTTCCTTCAACACGTTTTCGTTAATGGCAACAGATATCTATTTACCAAAACTATCTATATTCTTATTGCTGTTATCTGTTGAATCCGATTATTAGCACAAAAAAATTTTTCAGGATGAAGAATATGAAATTCGTATACATTCAGAAACGATGATATTTTGATGTACTGGATCCAAAAAAACTGCGCTGCAACCAATATCAAAAGGATAGGCCTGAGGTCATTACGTGCTATTTTTCTATAAGCTTGTAAAACAGTAAACATACAAGGAGAAACGATCAACGTTTGCTAGCGAAAAAATAATACAAAACAGGCTGGTGGACTATAGTCAATACGTTGAAGATTAATGCAGTGATACACCGTTTTCGACTATCGGAATGTGATGGCTCTGGAGTATATCATTGTTCAGTATTACGACCATATTTCTCCGTATATGATACAGAGAAATACGATCGTAATACTAAGTCATGAAATATGCTAATATATGACGATTTACAGTCGTTTACGACTATACTTATTCAACCTGGGTTGACAAGTCTATTTGTTATATAAGAAGCAAAGACAAATTCTCTTAAACTTTTTTTTTCGAATGACAATAATCATCGTTCTTTTAACCTTTATGAGTATAGTATGCGGTCACACGTTTGATGACTAACATTTCATTAGAAGATTTTCACTTCAGTTATGCATTTGATTCATGGTTTTGAAAAATTAGTCCTATTTGATAATCGACGCATCAAAAAATTCTAACTTTAGTTTACAATCGAATGAGATATTTTTTGTTAGGAGCAAGTTTCTGTAAACATTTAGAAACAGTTTATTGGTGCTGCTCTATAATTTTCACTCAAGTGGTACTTGGTAGATTGACAAGAATATATCAGTGCCCCTAATGCTCGTATGATAATTATGTATCTTTTTCAGTTCTCGACTATATCATGTAAAATATTTCTTTAATCATTTATTACTTCAAGGTTTCATATAGATGTCGCTGGTATGAAATGCATGTACAAATAACTGCCAGAAAGAAGCATTTTTTAATCTTTCTACCAGCATATTACTAAGAGTTAACGTTCGTCATTGGTTTTTTCTGTTTTTTTTCTTTTCCTGTGTACTCTATAGTATTGTATGTGGAGAAATGCACGGGTCTGGCCTCGTGACAATAATCAAACGAATAGTTACTAGTTCTTCTTCAAGATTTTACTCGACTACATTCATTAGATCAAGAAGATTTATGTCTACAGGTTTGTATTTTTCAATTTAACTAATGAGAATAGATATTTAAAAAAATGATTTTTTTAGCACGTAGTAATAGTTCGGTGCCTCGCATTGATGATAAAGATGGAACATATTCATCTGGATGTACACTTTCCTATTGGCTCGATTCACTTGAACGACCGAAATTTCCTAAATTAATGGAAAATAAAACATGCGATTTTCTTGTTGTTGGTGCTGGAATTTGTATGTAGATTTTTGTCATTTTTTTTTTCTGTTTCAATAAAATAAACTTTAAATTATTCATATATATTTAGCTGGTATTACAACAGCATATTGTCTTGCTGAACATGATCCATCTAAACAAATAATTTTAATTGATGATGGTGAAATATGTTCAGGTGAAACAGGTCGAACAACAGCTCATTTACAAATTGAATATGATGATCATTATTATGTTATTGAACATATGTTTGGTGAAGAAGTTGCACGACTTGTTTGTCGATCAAATCATGAAGCTGTTAATTTTATTGAACAGGTTATTAAAAAAGAAAATATTGATTGTGAATTTGAACGATTACCTGGTTATTTAATACCAGCAAAAGAAAGTCATGTAAAAGATATTATTGATAAAGAATTTAAAGCATCATCAAAAGCTGGTATGACTGTTGAATTACTTGATGCTGAATCAAAAAAACCAATATATCCAACTAATTATCCACAATCACATTGGCTTCGTTTTCCAAATCAAGGTCAATTTCATCCTTTAAAATATTTATGTACATTATGTCAAATATTAACAAAAAAATTTCAAAATGTACAAATTTTTACAAATAGTCATGTTTTAGAAATTAATGATGATAATAAAGATGATGGTACAGGAGAAGTTTATGTTGTTACATCAGATGGTAAACGAGTAGATTGTAAAAAAATGGTTTTAGCTACGTAAGTTAATCAATAAGATTTATTTCTAAATAATAATATTTATATTATAAATAGATATGTACCAGTTAATGATCGAGTAACCATGTATACAAAAATGGCAGAATGTCGAACATATGCTATGGTAAGTGTTATGTCCACATTGTTATTTTGTTTTTTTTTTGAATAAGACATTTTTGTTTTCTATTATTATAACAAAAAAAGGCGTTTGAAGTAGATAAAGGTGTTATTGAACGAGCTCTTTATTGGGATACTGATGAACCATATAATTATCATCGTTTAACATCTGATGATAAATCAAATTCATCAAAAGAATTATTGATTGTTGGTGGCAAAGATAATTTGGTATTAATTTTAAATTTAATTTTTAAGTATCATTTAAAAATATTTTTCTAGGTTGGTCATAATCTATCTTCATATGAAGAGACATATAATGCATTAGAAGCTATAGCTCGTGATAAATTTCCTATTGCAGGAAAATTACGTTATCGTTGGTCAGGTCAAGTTGCTGAACCTATTGATACATTACCATTTCATGGTCTTAATCCAGGAAATAAAAATATTTATATAATAACAGGTGATTCAGGAACTGGTATTACAAATGGAACAATTGGAGCATTAGTTTGTCGTGATCTTTTATTTGGATGTGATAATCCATATGCTAAAATATATGATCCTAGTCGTCTAATGATTAAAAATCCATTTGGATATATTAAACATAATCTTGAAGCAAGTGCAGCTCTCTTTGATTATGTTACTCCTGGTACTGGTCCATCAGATATTGAAGATTTAAAACTTGGAGAAGTAAGTTAAACAAAATAAAAAATAATCAAAGAATTATTTAATTTCTTTTTCTCTTTTTAAGGGTTGTATTTTTCGTGAAGGTTTACAAAAATTAGCTGTATATAAAGATACCGATGGAACTATTTATAAATTTTCAGCAGTATGTCCACATATGAAAGCTCTTGTTCGTTATAATCCATTAGAAAAAACATTTGATTGTCCATTTCATGGATCACGTTTTGATAGATATGGCAAAGTAAGAAACAAAAAAAAAAAGATTTCTATTTTCCTTACAATCGGTTGATAAATGTTTCTTTGTATTTTCTAGCCTATTAATGGACCTACGAAACATGGTTTAACTGATGGTTATTGTGAAATTATTCGACCAAAACCGTCGGCATCATTAAAATAAGACAATATTTAAAAAAAACCAGCATTTATAAGAGAAATCATCTATTCTAGCATTTTAATATGACGTTTGTTTGATTTGTTTTTATTATACAAATATAATCTTGCTGATATAATAGTAAAAATGAAAAAAAAAATATATGTAGTATTAATATATCAAGAATCTATTTTTTGTTTAATTTATTTTTCATCATGCTTAAATTTAAAAAAATATCAGATGTTCTAATAGAAAAACTCGCTATGTTTAGAAAACTGTTCATCAGTTGCAAATAACAATTGAATCAAGATAGGATAGTGTAAAAATGAGAAAACTCAATATTGAATATACACGCATAATGCAACAACTTCTGAGACTTAATTTTTTTTGGAATTTTATTACTCCCGATTTTCATCTAAATCTAAAATAAAAAAAAACGAAGTTTATGCTAAAGACAAAGATAAGACCAAGAGCAGTGATATATCTGATGATAAGGACTAATGCTTCTCTTCTAATACAACTAGAGCGCATCATTTTCTATCAAAAGGTAAATTAAATTATTTGAATGAATCCTAAAAGATATGAATCTCGATAGTATCTCGTGGAATACACAAGTAACGTTCGTTAAATAAATGCTAGATGAATACAAGAGATGACTGGATATATGATAAGAATTCATTTCACAAGACCAAGTTTTTTCATTATAATAAAATTTTGTTTTTATGTTTATAAAGAAAAATTGATTTTGAATATACTACACTTGACTAATTAAATTCAGCTTATATGTGCAATGTTATTGATTTTTCTACAGAAATTTTTTGATCGTTGCACTGTTGTAATTATATTTGTTGTTGTTCTTTAATAGTGTTTTCAAAACTTTATTTTTAATCCCAAATGATAATTGAATATAGTGATTAAAAAAAAAGATGCTTTTTCTTTCTTAAGAGTGTGAGTGGTGATCTCTTGTCCATATACCCAGACTCACACTTACATTTACACTTAAAAGTGAGTTTCTTTTTATTTGTGTTTCACTTTCTTTATGATTTTTGTTAACATTGGATATGCGCTTGGAAAGATATAAGTGAGGGAAGAAAAGAAATACTTCACCAATGCTACTTTTATATAATTTCATCGAAAAAGCTTTTTCTTTTTCAGCTTTTCAACATTACTTTCCCATCGCATACGCACGTGTAAAGTTTATCAAAATCAAGAAGCGTGCGTGTGTTGAAGAAGAAATCGAACTTTCCACTTCTACTCTACAACAGAAATGCAATAGACGAGAAATTCTTTGAACGAAGAAACAAAAGCTAGATACTTCTTTTCAACAGGGTGTGAGTGTTGGTCTTCCATCCCTATATCTGCATACACCCACATACACGAATACTCACAAGAATTTGACTTCTTATGCGCTCCTGTCCTTTGTGGCAACCTAAAAAACATCTCAAATCTTGAGGTTGTCATGTTGAATTACTTTCACAACAGGTCAAATAGAATTAAAAAGCTAGGAAGTAGATAGGACTACATTAAAATGTTAAATTTGAAGGCTTGACACACTTTAAGACCACAAAAAATCTCTTTTTCCCAAAGAGCTACACTATAATTATGGGTTACCCTTTTAATCGTTTTCACCAGAGAACAAAGGCAAGAGAGAGCGATGGTTCCACATAGCACTGTTAAGAAGATATTATATAGCTATATTGTTAGACTGATTGATGACATAAACATTCTTATTCTAGTCTAAAAGCAAAGAACGAAATCCAAATCTGGCTGCAACAGTTGCAGCAAGTTCTATTGAAAATGGAATGTAATGGTAAATAATATTTGTCAGATATATGTATTGCGAAGTTGTTTTCTACAGAAGTAGCAAAAAATCTCCTGTTGGATTCATACACTGAAATAGCACTTTCTCAGTCGTTATCTCCTATTACCAAAAGAAGAGGTAGTCTTGTCATTGTTCGTTAAGTCGATACTCTAGCAATATTCTTAGATGACATTTAATATTTTTCTTCGTATCAAACGTCTAGAAATAATGTTTGCAGAGCCCAAGATATGAATTTACAGTCGAATCAGACGTAGCAGTGTAGGCAATGGATGAGAATATATTCACTAAGTTCATTATTATAGAAACTCAAAGTATTGTGGATTTAGATGAAGAGAACACCTATAGCCTTAGCAAGAGGGAAACTGGTAAGATGGTAGAGAAAAGTATCAAGCAATGCAGACAGAAAAGCAACATTTTTTATGGCCTTTGGCATCAATTTCTCTTTCTCACAGCCACTCGTCAACGTATATTGCTCTTCTATATTACTCATTGAGTAAATAACGAAAGGATGAAAAAAAAACTGTGCGAGGAAAAAACCTACAACGATCAAAACAATACAACACGTGCAAACGCACTATATATTTCACAATGAAGTATGAGTGCAATCATCGAAGAATATAATCATTTTCAGCGATGAAACGTTAACTCGAACTCGTTATAGGCATTCGAAAATATCCAAAAGGTATGCTCTTCTTCACTACCACAAACATCTATTTAGTAAAGATGATTTTATGTTTTTGTTATTTAGTGAAATATGCATCGAATTCAAGCTATTTGTTTGGGACACAAAGAAAAATTCATTGATAATTATCAATCAATCGAAAAATTAGAAGCACAAGTATTGGAAAAGTATAGAAAATATTTGGTTCAAACAAATGTCAAAGAAATATATGTTCCATTCATATTAGCATATAAAAGTGAAGTAACTGGTAAAGAAGAAATACTAACAGACATAAATGTGATTCCTAAGAATAATGGACAATGGTTTCGACTATATGTTAAACGGGTATGTAAAACAATGGATTCTATTATTTTTTTCGAATACAAAATAACAGCGTAATATGTAAGTAGAAAGGAATAGGCAATATATTCATAGACAAATAGTTTATTTAAAGAATATGATTGTTTTCAATCAAATTTTGATTCGAAAATAAGTTCTGTATTTTTCCGACCAATGTTTTTGAAAATTTCAATTTCGTATTGACTGTCAATCTTCATGCATAATGCAAAGGAAATATCTCATTACTATAATATGAAAATACAAAAAGTAGAAAGAAAGCGAATGTAAAGAATAGAGTGTAGGGAACATGTATTTCTTTTTTCTAATTTTCTCCGTATTCACATGAACACTTAGAAGTCTAGTACTCGATTAAAGAGGAATAACACCAACCATTAGTCGGCATAGGTGTTTTGAAAAAGCTCGAATATATTGTTTATAGTTATATGATAATGAAAGACATTTAGTTGCTTTCATGTTGTTGTCTGTCGCATCAAAGTTAATAAACTAAGTCGAATCGAATAAATATCTTTGCGGAAAGAATAAAATTAACGCTAAATTATGCAGCAGAAGATTAGAAGTTTTAAAATCTTTATAAAACAAAACATCGACAGAGTCGATTTTTAACTCATGCGACTTCGAAAGGACGAACGTCGTTGACATTTAATTTGAGTCATTAACCAACAAAGTTTAATCAAACATCGCCATTGCGTGCTTAAAATCGTCTATCCATTGTTGTGTCGAACTTTGAATTTTCATAAATCAAGATTTTTTTCAAAAATTTGTCGTATTAACGTATACAGGATACAAAAAGGCCGGTGAATTGAATTTAATACATTAGACGAACAGATGAAAACCAACAAACGTCTCGCATTATCAAATATAGACAATTACTGCGTTGACAATGTATGTAGACTCAATAAAGAACTGTTCGATTTGAACATGGCTAATTCTTCTGTGTCTGTACTAACGAGAGAATCATCCCAAGTGACACCCACCATTTGAGCTCTTTTTGAGCCCACGAGTAGATTAAAATCTAAAGTCGTAAATCCCGTTGTTTAATATTTTGACGAATATCTCAAAATCGAACGAATCCTTTTAGGTTTTTGCTAATCTCACTGAGGTCTACTTGTGGATTAAACAGTAGATGTCACTTGAGGTGACTTCGTCATAAGCCGATATAATTTTCCTTGTGCGTTAAGTTAATTTTCCAGTCTTGTAACATTATACTTCGCCTATATTTCTTTTGAATGCTCAAATGTCACATCAAAAGTATTGTACATTGTTTTAACAAACGTACTGTTATCATTCTATTTTCAAGATATGGGATACATGTTGTGTATGTATCAGTCCATTTGGTATTGTACCTGATCAATTACCGTGTGAATGTCCAATAGAAGATTGTAGTTATCAATATTGTAGTAAATGTGTACAATCAATAAAAACATGTAATAACATAAATAAGGCACAATTCTATTGTTTATATTGTCAAAATTCATGTATGAATGATGCCAGAGTAAATGAATTATTATTAAGTTTATTATGGCAAAAATATTCTGTTAAATATGGTATCGATTTATTATCATCAACAAATATTATGCCAGGAGCTCTTTCAAACGATATTTCTAGTCGAATAATTCATGTTCAATCATTAATACAAACATTAAATGGAAAGATTAATAATGATGCGTTTATTTCTGAATCTGTTCAATTACTCATTGTACGTGCAAGTACATTTATCAAAAATTTAAAAAGAATCAAACGCGACGTAGATAAATTGATTTCAACAAATAATGATGATGAATTGAATCATTGTTTTACGATCTATTTAAATGAACTAAATGGTAATCATGATAAAGTTCGAAAATGTGAAAATTTTATTGAAATATGTGAATTATTATTATATGAAATTCAACAATTAGAAATGAAAAAATTTTTTCCATCATTAAATGATAAAATGAATCAATGGGAAAATACATTATTTACAAGCGATCAATTTGAACCGAAAATTATTGATGTTTTTAGATCACTGGAAGATGATCTCGGCCGAAATATTATTCCCAGTGTATCGTGTAGGATAGGATTGATTGGTGAAACAAGTGCAGGAAAGACTTCGTTGGCACTTGCATTAAGAAGAATTCAAGATAATTATACAATTGATTTTCAATCAAAAGAACTTCCAAGCATAATACTCTCTTCACCAATCGGTGTTTATAAAAGTACATATTGTCAATTGGAATTTGAACATCAATATAATAATGATAAAAAAGTAATATTTGTTGATATTGAAGGATCTACTGATAACGATTTATATGTTAAATCAGGAAATTATTTTGATCAAATAAAAAAAGCAGATTGTGATTTGTATATTATTGTTTTTGATCATAGTTTTACAGATGTTCATCGTCAATGGCAACAATATATTGTAACTCATTTAAATCGTACATGTTGGATTGTACGAAGTAAAGTAGATGAATTATTTATTAGAACATTTAAACAAGATGTTGGTCAAGATTTTTATTTAACTGATGAAATGACAAGAAAGAAATATGCAGAAAAAATAATGCAACGAGTTCGAGAACTTGGCATTTTAGACAATAAAGGAAAAGAATTATCTCATGTATATTTTACATTTATTTCAGACGAAAATCATATTCGCAATCAAAATTTATCCATACAAACATATGTACAATTTGATCTTGAAAAATTAATTAATGATATTATAAATTTACCAATAAGTTTTCATGAAAATCGTCTACAACAAATGGCTATATATGCAACAGCTCGAATTATTAATATTTGTTTTCGTCGTGGTTATACTTTGAATGTAATGAAATATAAAATTTTAGCAGGTTTTGCTGCTGTTATACCATTTTTAGATTTAGTCCCAAGATATTTTGCACGTGAACGAATTCGTCAAAAATTTGGTGTTAATACTTGTTCATATTTTATGAAATGGTGGACTGGTGAAAGAGATGAATTTCACGATTATTTAAAAGAATTCAACATTGAAATTGATGAATCTAATTTTAAAACATCAGCTTTAAAAAATACATTTAAACTTAGTGGTGTTTCAAGTGAAGGCAAAGTAACAAATACATCTTCAATTGCTGTTAAGACTGCAACAGGTATTGGTGCTGCTGGTGTTTCAATATCGGAAGATGGTCTTAGAACTGTTGGAATTGGTACAACACATACTGTTCGTGGTTTGTCAGTTGGTTTAATTGTTGTTAGTGCATTATTAACAGCAGGAATGTGTGCTTGGTCAGCCGTATCCAATGGTAAACAAATGTATGATTATTTAAATCGATTATGTGATGATCTAATATTTGTTAGTGGACATGTTGCAATAAAAATTATTAAAAATAATCATGAAATACGCGATGAATTTTTAAATCAAACATAAATAAATATATATTTTACACTAAACAGTGTTCGATAAATTTATCTTATTTATTCAATAGAATCATGTTTTTGTTATCTGTTAGAGAGAGAGAGAGAGAGAGTGACATGCAGTAACAGATTGGGTGTGGATATCGCGATGCTTCTCATTCGTATCCATACTCACATTCAATATAGGTACTACTCAAAAAAAAACATAATACAATCATGAAAAGATAAAACATTCTGATAATAGTTGATTGTGCACGATCTGTAGACAAGTTTTTATCAGTTAATGATTTATGATTGTGTTTAGTTAATATGATTTGCTATTTATTAAAAATATGTAACAGGTTATAGTGTTCAATGATAGGTAGGAAAAACTTTTCAGGATTTAAGAAGTAGTTCGAAGACTTGATTCGAACTTTAAACGTCTTTTCATTTTATGTTTCCCAATAATAATACAAAAAATCCGATGTATTTCATCATTTCTAATATTGAGATGTTCATTTATTTTTATAAAGTAAATTAAAATGATTTACCTATAATTAAAAGTAAAGATAGAAAGTCATTTTATTGTAGAAAATAAATAGAAAAGAAAATCTTTTTCTTACGTTCGAATCGACTATTTGGATGTATTTGTTTTTATTTCTTTAAAGATGTCTTATCAACAAGGTAATATTTGAAGAACAAGAAAACACCATCTGTCAACATTCAACAATATGTAAAAATAAGTTACATGATACGAATAAATTAACTAAAAACAACGTTATTGAACGTTATAAACAAATACTTAAATGAAAAATATATTTTAGAAAATACAAACTATTAATACAACGAGAAAAATTGATAGAATTTTATTTAATTTTTGATTGACATTGAGATTTTCTTTTTAGTGTTAAATTTTTTAAAGAAAATGTGATTTGTACTTGTTATAAGTAGTGCATGTGCCATATTCTCTCGTCTTTATTATTTTGGTATACTATGGTATTCAGGGTTTGTTCAATAGTATCGTCGACAACGATCTGATCATCATTGTTATCCATCATCGGATAATGATATTCAAGTTGTATATAAATCAAAAAATTATATTGTTGTGAATATAGATGATCATGTTTCAATTGATGCTTACGAGGCTACAGCACAAATATAAAGGAGAGACAGAATTAAGGGGTAAAAGTATGGCACAAAACGTTGAAAAATATTCGATATTATCATTAAGTAGATTTCGGTAAATTTTTTTTATTTAAACAGACATAAAAAAAAAAGAACAATCCTTAAGGCATAAATGGATGTATGTGTTTTATTCGTTCGACAGGCAACAATTGTCTTGCTTCTAAAGCATTTATTGATAAACGTATTTTAAAATATTATTTAGCCCGTGTCATATTACGTGCATAATCTTTGACTATTCATAAAGATCAGAAAATATATGATGTACTAACAAAAGAGAATGTGGATCTTCTCTTCGTTCACACCTTTAAGCAAAGGAATTTCTTAAAATGTTTAAATTCTATTCTATAATAAAAGTTAAACTTTATTTTTTTTAATCATATGTTTCAATTTATTTGTACATAAAACAACAATAATAACAACACTTAGAAAATCCCATTCAAGTGAATATGTATATACATACAAACATAATAATAATAATAATAATCTAATCTATTTGACATCAAAAAAACAAAAAACAAAAAACAAGATCATATATCTGCATATTCGAATTCCAAACAAATGAATGTATACAAAATGTAAAACAAAACAAACAAGAAAAAAAAATTAAACTAATGAATTACGATGAAAATGTTCGTGCACGTTCACGTAATTTAGCTATTTCACTTGATATTATTAATGATGGACCTAATTTTATTTTCATTGTATCACGTAAATGTTCTTGTGTCATTAATAATAATGCTTGACCATCCATTTCACTTTCATAAAAAGCCTCACGTATTGTATTATTTGTTAAACGTGCAATAAATTCGCCAACTTGAAATACTGTCCATTTACTTGGATCAGCTGGTAAACCATGATCAGGTGGTAATGATATTTGTTCATCAATATTTGTTTCAATTGTTTGTTGTGATATTGAATTTTCAATAATTCTTATTGGTTCATTAATTGGTGGTGTTTTTATATGATCAAGATTTTTACCATTTGTTGTTTTAATTATTTTTGATGATTTTGTTGAACATGATTTAGAACAAAATTTTTTTTCTTGATTATAAAAACGTTCTGAAAAATCAACTTTTTTACATAAAATACAACGAAGTTGATCAGAACCAAGATCACTATTATTATCATTAAAACTATGATTTTCTTTTTCTTTTCCATGTGAATTATTTAATTCTTTTGAATTATCATTATTATCATCTATTGGAAATGGATGACTACTTTCACGTATAACAAAACCACCAATATAATGAACCACAATATCATTATTTTGTGTTTGATTAAGAGATTTTATTGGTGAAGGATTTAATTGAACAACATTAGGTACTGTTGTTGATGTTGAAGCTATAGTTGATGAACGAGGAGAACTTGTTGTTGGTGATGATGTTGATGAAATTTGTAAATTTTTTAATGGAATTGTTGCTTGATTTTCAATTGTTTGAGTTATTGGTGGAATAAATGAACGAGAAATAGTATTTGTTGATGGTGGAGGAAGAATTGTTGTTGGTTGAGATGTATAAGAATATGAAGATGTACATGAACTAATATTGTTATTATTATTATTATTATGATTATTATTATTATTAACGGCGAAAATATTTAAAGTTGGCGCAGCAAGCATGTTTGTTGACGATGCATTGCTATTGAGCAAAGATGGATAAGAATATTGCTGTTGCTGTTGCTGTTGTTGTTGTTGTTGTAACAATGATGGATTATTAACAGGTATTGTAGTCTATAAATTTTAGAAGAAAAAATTCAATTGTTATAGTCCCTATAGTAGATTAAAATTAGGCACAAAAACGAAGATTATGATCAAATGTAGAAGTACGAAAGTAATATTATCATATTGAGCTGTAATTATTAGAATACTAAGGATCCATGTTTTTTAGATGGTCAAATTCGAAAGAGCCTACAGCTCTTTGATAGATACTCTCAACAATAAAGTTTACAGTAAAATCTTCAATTTACAGGTGAATTATCTTATAAAGCAATTAATTCTTTAGGTCGAGACTGGAAATAAAAAAACTTGCTCCCCCCTTCTCCACAAACCTTTAGTTCTATTGACAATTGAATATATATATGATAATATAAAATTTTAAGGTTCTCTTCAAAGTTTATTCCAATCTGTTTTACTCCAGAATGCCAGAAACTTGTCTCGAACAGGAATTTCAATGAGAGAGCTCTCTTCAAATGTCCACCTTTCTGTCGATTTTTTACAAATTCGTGATAACTCTGAATAGTGAAATAAAAATGTGCAGACAATGCTGTTGCGAGGTGAATAGAAATGGACACAGCCTAGTCGTAGGTCGTCTATGGTAGGAATTAGGTCACATCGGGTTTCGTTCTTTCTCTCCAATCACCGCTTCGAGCACTCCGAGTCTTCGGATTTTCTTCCGAATTTTTAGCACTTTCCACTTCTTTTCAATCTTATTTCATAATGAAATACGAACATCTTAGAATCGATTTTCTTAAAAAAAAACAAACGCTTACTGTATGATTAATTGGTTGACTTGGAAAAATTAATGAAGTACCACCATTTGTATGAGGATGTATATTATTAAATGTTGTTGTTGTTGTTTGACCAGGTATTAGTAATGTTGTTGTAGTTGCTGTTACATTTGGTATAGTTAATTCTGTACCTTCAGGCATTGGACGACTTTTGATTGGTTTGTTAGTAAATGGATCACGTTCATATAATCTAAAACAAAAACAAAAAAATTAATTTCAAAAAAAAAAAACAATGTTGAAGTTTTACCTTGGTCGCCCACGTTTCTTTTTCGATAAACTTGAACTAATATATCATTCAAACAATAAAAATCAAAATAGATTGATGAAAATTTCATTTACCTGCTTGAACGTCGATGACGATGATTAGCTTTACGTGCTATTTGTGAAAGTGAAAGAGAAAGACCCAGATCTGGTGTGGTTGAACCATCTAAAGCTATTCATATATAAATAGAATTTACATTTTTATTTTTACAACTCTTTGTTTTTTCTACTAACCAGATATATCATCTAATGATGAATCATTCTCATTATGAATTGGTGATAGATCTCTTCCATGTGATTGTATACTATTTCCATTTAATATTGATGTTGGAAGTATTGGATTTGGTTGTAGAAGTGATGGTTGATGTGTTACAATATTACAACCTATATTTCAAAATATAATTAATAGAAATAATTTTTTTGTTTTTCATTTCATTTATTTACCATTAATTAAAGATGCTGTTGCAGGTAATTGTGTAATACCTGTTAATTGTTGTGTTGTCATTGTTGTTGTATCACTTGTTAAAGTAGCTATAATAACAAAAGAAAAGAAGAAAATTTTTGATAATAATAATAATAATAATAATCAAAATATATTACTTCGTTGCATATCAATTGTTGAACTTGTACGAACAGTTGTTACTGTTTGTGAAGAATTTTGATGTGACTATTAATATAATTATGTAACATAGAGCAAAATTTCGTTTCTTTTTTTACCTGTTGTGTTGTAAGAGGTGTAACAGTAGGTTGTTGAAAAGTATTTATTTGTGAAGAATTGGATACTGAGAAGAGAAAAAAATATTTTATTTTTAAGCAAGAAATAAAATTTTGTTAGAAAACTTACATATAGAAGAATCTCCATTAGTTTGAAATGATGGTATAACAGGTTGATTAGCTGCTGAAACAACAGTTATAGGCGTTGCTTGAAGAATTTGACCAGATTGATTACGAAATGTAATCGGTTTTTGACCATCATTAGCAACTTGTACAAGCTGAAAAAAATCAATTTTGTTTTTCCTTGATTAAATAAATGGGAAAAAAAAGTGTTAACTTACTTGACCTTGATTTCCATCAACAACTAAATAAGTAGTAAAACCCTGAGATTGATTAGTTGCAGATGGTTTGATGACTGGAACATCTGAACAAAAAATAAAGAACTTTTGTTATTTTTTTTTTACTGGTAATATAAATTACTTGTTGTTGACACAGGTTTTGGAATAAGTGGTGCTAAACAAAAAAAGAAAAGATATATATGAATTTATTTATTCAAATCACTTACTCATTTGATTACCAAGTACAACAGTTTTTTGTGGTTGAGGTAAAATAGTTGATGTTTTACCAGTACTTGGTCGAGCAAGTAATGTTGCTGGTTTAGCTGGTGACCGAGTTATTTGTTTATTATTATGAGAAGATCGAGAACCCTAAGAACAATAAAAAAAACAAAATATTATATTCAAAATTTTCTAAAGAACAAAAATGATACAAACTCGTTTTGTTTGTTTGATTGTTGCTGTTGTTGTTTGAATAGTAGGTGTTATCGTTTGATCCGAAGTTATTGGTACAGCTATTAATTGTGTATAGGTTGGTGGTGCAGGTGCTATTGCTAATTCATTCGGTGCAATAGTTGCAGGTGGTGGAGGTTGCATGATATGAAATGTTGGTTGTTCAGTATCATCAGATATTGGAGGTAATGGTACATTAGTAATTTCTGATGATTCTGAAGAAGGTACTATTGGTTGTGGAAGCGGTGCTTCAGGTAATGGAGTTGATACAGGTATGGATTCCACCTGCATCTTATATGAGTGATATTGATATCTAAAATTGAAAATAATTTTTTTTTTTTTTGAATTGATTATTTTATCATTTAGTTGATCGCCGATGCAATCTTCTTAGTTTTTCTTTGATAGAAAATGAATAGGTAAAAATTAAGAGAAAGATGTTTCTTTTAAAATAAATGTCGCATGTATTGAACAGACGAAACGATGAAAAAAAAAGACGCGTGAACGAAAATTTTTTATTGGTTGTTATAATGTGTTTTATTTCAGATAACCAATAAAAAAAAAAAGAAATTAATAACCAATCATACTCTTTATTTAATACTGATTTCTTACGACCTCTATAAAATAAAATTCTCTCGAAAAAATAAATATATATAATTTTGAAAATTAACTATTGAACTAATCATATTTATTTTCGTTTATTGTTTGATTATAATTAATAATAGATAAAGAAATTCGAATGTACTTCACAGCAGGAGTGTTTCGATCGAGAGAATGACCTTTCAATCTTGAAAAAATTTTCGTTTGTTCTCTAGTGAAGTTCCAGCATTTATTGTTTTATTGCTTTTTTTTTCATATACGATCAACCCTGTCTCATTCAATTATTTTGTTCACGAAATCTTTGAAATATTTTTCATAACCGACACCTTATTTTATTTTGAAATATCAAATAAAAAAAGAAAAAGAAAAAGAAAAAAGAAATCACAGATTTATTGCGGAAAAAATTTTTTCACATATTGCCATCATTTTTATCAAGTAATTTTAAGACTGCACCAACTAAATAAAGACTACCAGTAACTAGAATCGATGGTTTTGATGATTTACTATCATCAATCCATGCTAATGCTTGTGATACTGTATGAAAACAATGTATTGATGGTATTGTTGTTTGATTTTCTATTGTTGATAACCAAAGTTTTTCAAATGCAGCTACATGTAATGAAAGACGGCCTATTTCACTAATAATATTTGCTGTTGCTCGCCATTGATCTATAATAAAAAAACGAAACAAAAATATCAAATAAAAATCCTCCACAAATTTGATTACCATTGCCAGGTTTTGTATCTGTTTGCGAAGTATTATCAATAGTTGTTAGTGATGTAATCGGTGAACAAAAGGCAATAGAATCGAATTTACATTTCTATATATATATATATATATGTATTCAATAAAATAATCAAAATGGAAAAAAAAAATTAGAATTTTATACCATTAAAGGTTGAAGTAATATATCTGGTTGTCGATCATTTGAACAATAAAATAAAAGAATAAGTCTTTGTGATGTAGTTCTTTTTGATAATGAATTAATAAACCAATTTTTACATTGTTCTACTGATTCAATAGTACTAATCAATAAATACCACAAGAAAAAAACATTTACACAAAAAAAAAAGAAAAACAATATAAATTTAACTTACTGTGCACCATCAAGGTAATATGTTGCATTCGGTGTATCAACGATTTCATTACGACCTGACCAACGACATGTTGCTAAACCTTGAAGAATTTTATTATTTAATGGTGCATTTTTAAGTTCATCATACGATAATCCTAAAAAGAAAATGATAGTACTACATATTAAAGAATAAAAATATATTGATTATGTATTAACCTTCTCGAGCATGTAACCAATGAAAAACTAATTCAATTGCTAATGAAGCATTGATTTCTTGTACATCTCCAGCAAGTGAAATTTGAAATGGATAATTTAAATAAGAATTTAATGGAGATGCAATTTTTAATGAACACTTAAAAGAAAAATTATAATTGAAAATATTTCTATTTGATTTTTTCATACATGTTTTTCTTCAGCTCTTTCATTTAAAATACGCATAGCTTCGGATACTTGTGGTACAGTTACAGCTGGAACACCTTCTTTAAATATTCCAGCTTTTTGCCATGCAATTTGTTCAATTGTATTACCCAATATTTTAACATGATCTAAACCTAATGATGCTATACCACATACAATTGGTGTTCTATGTGTATACATCATATAAAAATGTAAAATGAATAATAAGATATAGAATAACAAACTTGATAACATTTGTACAATCATGTTCTCCACCAATGCCTACTTCAACAATAGCAACATCGATCTTTGAAAATGATTCAAGTTTATTTATAGAAATTTCTTTTTTTCATTCAAACCTGTTCATGAACAAAAACATAGAACATCATTGTTGTTAGAAAAGAAAAATAATATGGCATTGGAGTTGGATCCTAAAATGGAAAAAAAATCACCTATCTTTATTGTTTTCAAGTAACGGAAAAATCAGATTTGTATGAAAAACACAACTGATTTCTAACCTGCAGAAACATTGGATATTTCATCTTTTGTTATTACACATTATCAAGATTGAAAAAACAAGAACAATTGTGCTAACTATGATGATAGAACTTAGATAGATAAATATTTTGACAAAATTTGAACGAATCTGGATCATGACTCAGGATGGTGTACTCATTTTACTAATGATGGAATGTTTCTAAGTATCAAATAACTTTTGAGTCGGAACTATGCGTATCATATAGATTCTAGTGAGTTATGGATGTTCTAATAAAAGAGTTCGGAGTGATAGTTTATTGCTGCCAAGATACTATAATTTTAGTAGAATGTTATGATCACATCTAACGAACACCAGGAAAACAAAGTTTCGATTTTTCATTTGAAACCTTGCATAGAGACAGACCTTAATAAGAATGGCTTTTTCGATTGCACCTATTCTGAAATAAGAACATCAGAATTCGTCGTTGTACATGAGCGGTGTAAAAATATGCTTTAACCATAGCCGCATCTTAGGATAGAAGCAATCGAAAGATCTAAAAATTTTACAACAAACTGTTCTCATTAAGACTTGTCTCTATGGAAAATTTCAAGCCAAAATTCGAAACTTACTTTTTCTGGTATTTCTTTCCAAGCCCACGGCATTGTGCTAAAATTACAGTATTTCAGCAGTAATAAGCTATTAGTCGGAACTCTTTTCAGGATATCCATAACTCATTAGAATCTACATGATGCATATAATTTCGACTCAAAAGCGATTTGACACATAGAAACGTTGCCTCAAATGCTCATCTATTCGAAAATTCACTACAAAAACATTTATTAGTTCAAATTTAAAACTTTTTTATGAACCGATAGAGGACATTGAGCCAATTCCGAATATGTATTGTTTTTTGTCTACTCATTGGCTGAGTTTTTACGTAAAAATTTAATTTTTTTAAAGACAGACGCATTTTCAAACTAAGTTTTGATTAGTGAATTTTCCACTTCACTTAGCATTCGATACAAAAACTTATATTCAAGCAGATAGAACATGTCTTGAAATATATTGACTACCATTTGAATTTATAGAAAAGTTTACTTTCCTTTTTTTTTTCCATCTAATGTCCTCCTGGATGCATACTAGAAGGGTACAGAGTGATTTAGTCCGAGAAAAAAAGAAGTGTTGTGTAGGCGAATTCCAGAAGTAGAGATGCGTCACATCCCTCAAAAACAGTAGAATCTTCTTGTCGAAGAAATCATCATCAATTTTCTCTTTCATTCTTCTATCATTTGAAAAATAACTCAATAATAGTCTATTAACTTTCATTGTACTAATTGAATACTTGAGACTTAATCAACCTCCAAAAATGTATTATAATCAAATTACTTCAGCAGTTGATTTTTGAACTCCATTATGAATACCATTATAACATTGCCAAAAATACTCAACAAATTTTTCTTTTGATAATAATTCTCCATTAATTCGAATACGTTCACGTGCTTCAATTAAATGTGGCGAACTAAAAATTTATTTATTTCGAAAAACAAAAAAAAAAAAAAAATGAATTATTATAACTTGAAACTATTCTATACCTAAAAAATCCAGTTTTATAACCATATTGTCGTAAGATAGATTCCGTAAATGCACATGTTGATCCTTTGCCTTTTGTACCTGCTACATGTATTATGTTAAGTTTATCGATTTGATCCAACTGTAATTAAAAATTTAAATATAATAAATAAATAAAATATTTCAATAGAGAAGAAAAAAAAACAGTTCAATTGACTCGAGGCATACAGAGTACCATGCATACGAACAATATTACATTTGTTCACACTTACAACGCTGGTGCCTCAGTTTTTATCATTCGGTCACCTGAACATTCAGAAATGACAGATAACGTAGAATATTGCCCATTGATTTTCCACGTTGATCAGTTGATCTTAATGATGATTGATTTGTTTGTAAGACATTTAACGTTGAAATCGCTTCCTAAAATACAAGACAAAAAAAACAAAACAAATACAAAAAGAAAATTTCTTATTTTTCTAACTTCATAATGGTTTGATATTGTTTTAGTTACAGACGCCACTTTTCGAATTTGAAAATCTATTGATAAACGATATGAGACAGAACGAAATGGATAATATAAAAAAAAATTCATCTAAAAGAAAAAATAAATATCAACATATTTTCTAAAGAAGAGAATCTTATCATTTATTACTGATCAAAAAAAATTAACATGATTTATGATTATAAAGAATTCAAAATGAAAATCATTTTTTTGTTTTAATATTAATATTAATTTAAATTGTATTTCTTCAAAAATTAAAAACAAGATTTTTATTTTTCTATTTGATTTTTTTTTAAATACTATTTCCATGATTTTGATATAAAAACAAAAACAAAATGAAGTTCACATGATTCGTATAGAATGGCAACTAACTAAACATGATGATATTAGTCATATTTTTGATAGAATTATTTTTAGTAACATAGATAACAAAAATGATAATATCAAAAATAGGTGATTGAGTACTTCTCCTTGAAAATTGGTGTCGTTTTTTAGGGAAATATTTAATACTAGTAGTAGAAAACATGAAGAAAAATAGTTATAAGCAGTTGAAATAAGCCAGTCGTGTTTTAGTTTTTGAAAAAAGAAAAACAATGGAAAGGTGTATTTTCTTATTTGGATACTTACTCCATCTAGAGAAAATAGAAAAAAATAAAGTGTCTATGATAGAATAAACGACAAGAAATACGAATTCATTTTCAACTGATATATTACAATGCTTCTTATCAGAACAGTACCAAGGGATTCAAGATATCAGTTATAGGACGAAAATTGTATTTCTTCGTAAAGTGGATTTTCGTTCATTGTTGTGTCAGTGATAATCGAAAAGATTTCCGAAAGGGAGAAACCGTTGAATTCTATTAACGTTTATGAAAGCAAAAATTTCTCGAATATTGTAATAGAGACTTCGGCGTATTTCTTTATCGTACAAATTTTAAAAAAATGAACAATGGTGATCCAATGCAGTATTATTTATTGTAAGAGTTGCGAATTTCGACTTGAAACTTTGCATAGAGGCAGGACTTAATCCGAATAGCTTATTGTGGAAGTTTTAGATTTCTCCATTGCATCTATTCTGAAATAAGAATATCAGCACGAACCGTTGTATATGAGCATAGCCGTATCTTAGGATAGAAACAATCAAAAGATCCGAAACCTTTATAATAATTATCTCTATTAAGGCTTACCTCTATGCAACCTTTCAAGTCGAAATTCGAAAGTTAGTGTTCCTGAGAGGAAACACGACATTCTTCTAAATTTACAGTATCTCCACAGTAATGAGCTATTAGTCGAAACTCTTTTCCCGGTATTCATAGCTCATTAGAGCTCACATGATGCGTATAGCCCTAACTCACAAGCGATTTAATACTTAGAAAAGTTCCCTCGTTAGTAGACAAAAAAAAAGAGTCGAATATTCCAGATTGTTTGTAAAACTATACTAAAGTGTATTATTATTATTAATTATTCACATCACGATTATTTATTATTGTTTTAAGCAAATATTTACATAGTTTTAATACTATTTATAATTTCGTTTCCGATGTCCGGAAATATCGAAATTAATGTAAAATCGGAAACTATACTGTTAGATATATTGAAAATATTAGCTTGAGTAATAATGTTTAGTTTTCTTTTTTTTTTTAAAGAAAATTTATATTGACACAAAAATTTTGTACAAGTCATTTCAATAATTCAGATTATTTAGAAGAAAAAAACAGTTCGTAATTTGATCTTTCGATCACATAAAATCGATTTATT
This sequence comes from Rotaria sordida, assembly GCA_905250125.1. Classification (NCBI taxonomy): domain Eukaryota; kingdom Metazoa; phylum Rotifera; class Eurotatoria; order Philodinida; family Philodinidae; genus Rotaria; species Rotaria sordida. The sequence goes on along the minus strand of CAJNOL010001882.1, from coordinate 16,908 downwards.
TTTTACAGTTAATTTAAATAATCTGACAAAATTTCTTCAAATATCTATTTAATTCAATAGAAAATGACTATAACTTATCACTTTCCCCATTAGAATTTGTCCTTCACACGTATTTTTTTTATCAGTTTCCCAGGCTAATATACAAGTGTTTTATTTATATATGGTAATCTATGCCATAAATGCATGACCTATAAAATCTAGGTTTTTTTTTGCTCATATCGAGCAACAACATACAAATGTATCTTATCAATGATTACTTAATCAAATTCTAGGACATATCATTTTCCGTAATACTGTTACAAGATAAGAGAAAAAGAAATTCTTTCTCACACGGTTATCATAGTCACTCTATATTTCTTTTGTCAATAATGAAATCGATTAGAGAACAAAAAAAAAAAAGAAAAGAAAAAAGAAAGCTAGAAGCTCAAGATTTTTCTAGAGCAAAAAATAATTATAGAGTATGTTTAAATGAAAAGAGGTTTAGGTAGTATCTGATATACATAAATATACATAAGCACAATATACAAAGAAAAATTAATCATAATGAGAAAAGAAATTTTAAGACAACAAATCATTTACAAAAAAAAGAAGTTAAGAATATTTAATTAATAAAAATAAACAGAAAAGAAAATGGCACAATTCATTGTTTAAATTGAAGAAAAATTATTTTTACCCTTTTTGTTTCTTTCTACTTGTCAATCATAATAATACTAATTTAAAGAAAACAATAATTGATAGATACAATATGGAAATATGACTAGACAAATAGGAACAGAAGACGAAAAGACGTACAGAAGCATTATTTGTTTTAGTTAAATGAATAAATTGAATTTCCTTTTAAAGAGAAAAAAAGAAAAAAAAACAACAAAACAAAACAAAACCTGTTAACATCACTGTGTTTTGCACGCGGGTCAATATAGAGTAATGAAGTTTGTTTTTTTTTTTTAATTTATTTTCTTAAATATTCTGAATGATCAACATTTTCATCATCCCATCCATTATCTTTAATCATATGTACAAGTTCAATTATATATTTGCCTTCTTTATATTTTTGACTTGATTCAAATGCATGTTCCTATATCAAAAACAAAAAAACAAATAATAAAAAAAGAATTTTGTGTCTTATTTAGTTATTATTTACATATTTCCAACCAAGTAATGTTTTACAACATTCACAATAAATATCAGCTACTTCATGTAAACCAGTCAATAGAACTCGTTCTTCAGCAGCACTCGTATTTACATTAACACTAATGTAAAGCAAAAACAAAAAAAGAATAAATCAAAATATTTAATAGATAAATATAGATAACATACACGGAATTAAATAGATATGCTCGACCTTGACTACCTTGAAATGACTAATATAAAAACAAAATTTTGATGTAAGATTTTTTCGAGAATTATTTCTGTTTGTAATTACTTTAGAAATTAATTCATCATGATTAGCCAATTGAGCTCGACAATGAAGACAAGAATAAGTTCGATGAGTTTTAGCTGGCAAATAAAGTTGAAATAATTTGCCAAGTGTTTTTGAACCGCCATGATGACTATTTTTAACCATCTTTTGGCGGACCTATATCAAAGAGAAGAATATAATTAAATTAATACTAAGAAATCCATTATTCAATCTATTGATTGACATAGACAGTAATAAAAAAAACAGAAGAATTGACCACATCAACCTATAAACTTCATTAAAGAAACATAAGTGACAGACATCACATATGTTTTTCTATTATTGATTTATGCCTTTGGTTGCATATTTCTTGTCTCGACTTTTTCCTTTTATCAAGTTATTATCAAGTCTGATGAGAAAAAAACAAACAAAGAATTTTCAATGGAATAAAATTTTACGGAAATTAGTTGCGTCAATGAAAAATAGGTCGATTGACCTTTTTTGTTCTCAAAGTCTCGTCATTATGTACATAAAACTAATAACTATTCATATTCTTGTATGTACTTATCTAAGGTAACATGAAAAGTTGAAGACGAGACAGAAGCACTTATCTTTTTGTCTACCTTATTCATTGTTTCTCATCATACTCAATCTATACCCATAATAAACAACTTGAATTTTGATGGTCATATACATATATCACAAAGTGCATTGATTCAATCGTTCAGTGAACTCATATAAGTAATAAAAAAAAAGCAGAAGGGGAAAGAAAGAAAAAAATTCATTGAGCGTATCCAAGTTATGTTCTTTTTTTCTTCTCTATCAAACAACATAGCTGATCTATATTTGTACTCCTTGCGCAATTGAATAAATACAGATGTATGTTCGTCAATACAGTGCACGCAAAACTTATTAGATATATATATATATATATATATATATATTTGTTGTGTTCCCTTACATTGTTCCAAGCTCTCTCTCTCTCTCTTTCTAATCCGATAATGATGAATAGCTTGCATAACTTTTATAAAAATGAATAAAACACTTGTAATCATAATTTTGACTGTACAATTAAGAAAGAAAACTTTTCTACATGGAAAAGGTCGATATCTCTAAGCATATTGATTTTTACGTTGTCTGTATGTATTTATATATACAAACTGAAGGACAATGTTGTTTAGATAATGATACATAGAAAAAAACTCAACACAAAATTTTCATGAGACAACAAAAAAAAAAAAAAAAGAAAAGAAATCTTGATCAATCAACGAAGCAGAAGAACAAACAGATAGATATATCATTGACCAGACAGAGATATTTATCTCTGTGTCTCTGTTTTTTTTTTCTTGAATGAACATCATTAACATGAATGTAATTAAGCATAAATATAGAAAATAACTTACGGTAGAAAGAAATGTCCAACAGGTTGCCACCACGATGATTTAATAATGAATTCAATTTAGAGAAATATGACGACAGATCTTATTGTGAAGTGCCGTCAAAATATGATTACGCACAAAATTCTATTCGAAAAAAAAAAGAAAAAGGAAAAAGAAATTTTCTTCTTTTAATTTTTTTTTTATTTAAGAAACCAACAAATCAAGGACTTGCTGTTACTATAACAATTACTTAAACAAAAAGTCAAATATTTGCGTCAAACGTTTTGTATGAACGTACACAGCTGTATGTGTACTGAAATTTATTATATAATACATCTAAGCATACTTTAATGTGATGACCGAAATGACATTTGTTTGACGCTTCAAGTGGTTCTGTATTTTTTTTTCTTTTCTGACTCCTCAGGAGACAAATTGACCGGAAACAACATTTAGACAGATTGATAAATAACGAACGAAGATGAGACGTTCATGTGAAGGATAAATACTAACCTTGATTTTGTCACAATACTAGGCTAATTTTGTTCTTTAACATTTTCCATGAGTTTTTCCTTTTTCTTTCTATTACAACCCTATAACAACGAGCTAATTCTTGCTCATAGGACAATGACAAACGAGGTTTTTTTTTCTATAGATTATGGTTCATCTTGAATTTCCGTTTGTCGTCATACGACATTTCGGACGATGATTTGCGTCATTTAATTCTTTCTAGTTAACTGATGATTTCTGTTGACGTGTAATACAATGTCTATGTATGTAAAAAAAAAAAGAAGAGATTTATGGCAAATAAAAAATCAGTTATGTTTCTTTCGAGAATAAAGAAACTTTGATGATGCGCTCGCTTTAGGCAACTCTTTATGATTATTATTCGTCTAAGAAATATAGATGTTGAAAATTTCTGGTGACTATATACATGCATATGCAAGCAATTATGATGAGAAAAAAAAAACGAAGACGACATTGGCAAAATAATAGTAGTGATGACGTGCAAGCTAACAAACGGCAGAAGAGGATTGACACTGTCCCCCATGTGTGTGTGTGTGTGTGTATTTGCATGGCTCTCTTTCTCTTCTCTCTCGTTCTACTACTTTTCTTCTTTTGTCTCTTTTTCTATACTGTCTCGCTCGTGTTTCTACCTCCTCGAACAACTTTTTTTTTTCATGTATATGACATAAGACGGAATAAGGGTTCACACAGAACTTGATCTAATCCTAACTGCCTATTACACTCATTGCCACTGTTATATTTGGATGATTCTGTTTGTATTGAATACTAATAATGAAATTATTCATGTCTATACAATTTAATCTAGTCTTTCCATTTCTAGATAATTCCAATTTGATCAAGGTCAAAATAAATCTTTTACTCTTCTGTATAAGAATTGTTCAATTGAATTGAATGAACATCGCAATGAATTGCATATAGCCTTGTGTTGATTACTTACTGCTATCTTGTTCTGCGTATTTTTTTTTTTTCGAGTACTATACTCTTATTGAATTGGTGATGAAATGAGTGCAACTTCGCAAAGGAACGACAGGCAGAGGAAGAGAAATATTCGAAAATGCTTGACCTTGTTAGAATTCGTTCGCGGACAATCAATAGATCAGACATAGGTGAAAAAGATAACATATTAAATTCTATGACGAATATTATTTAGTTCTTATCGAAAAAAAGAAACAGAAAAAAAATTTACTTGTTATATATAAAGTCGTACGTGTCGTTTTGAGAATAAATTGAATATGAACAAATAGATAATGATAGTGTTTGGCGCGAAGTTGATAATAAGGTAGACAGGCAAGCAAAAAAAAAAAGAAGAACAAAAACGTTATACTATTTCTTATATCTTCGTCTGTTTCCCTTTTTTTTCTGCTTAGATGTCGTCAATATTGTTGTTGTTCTTCGTCCTACTGTTGTTGACGATAGTCAAATCTTGTCGACTAGTTGTATTTCTGCTTCCAATGTTAGAACGAGAAGAAGGTTGTTTGAGCGTTTGAAACGCAACAAAAACACAACATCCGTCGTCTGACGTTCGTCTCATAAAAAACTACACCAACGCAATGCTCACGTCCTGAAAAAAAACGCGCTCACGATCAGCTGCTGCTATTTTTCTCTATCGTTTTTTTTTTCTCTTCTTCCTTTCCTGGTATTTCTCATCTCTTCTATTAGTATACCCATATGATGATGCTTCACGCATATTCATACCCGTTGTTCTATATGATGATAGTAATAGTGTGCTCTTAAAAAAAAAAGGAAGAAGACAAAAGCTTCCTAAAGAATAGAAGACAGACAAAGAAAATCATCTGTCAATAGAGTGCATGCATCCTTATTATTTGGATGAAGATTCTTGAAAAATTTTTATTCCAGATTCTGATCTGTCTTATTGCAATATTCATAGAATAAATATGAGAAGAAAGAAAGAAAACAAAAAAAAAAAACAGAAAGAAATTCAATATGTCACAAATTGCTATAATTAAACAAGCATGCATAAAAGAAAAGTGTTGTTGTTGTTATTGATGATGAAGAATGGACATCTTATATCCACTTGAGACATTTTCGATGTATTGAAAATTAGTCAACCAACAACCGATCGATTTTTAACAATTTAAATTATTCACATAAACTTCAATAATTCTCATTCTGATTCTCGCCCTTTTGTATAAATCTAACATAAACATCGATCATTTTTCTATATGCATATATACATATATATGTATAGACAATATACATTTGTCGATCACAGTGTTATTTATTCATACTGAAATTGAACATCGAAGAAGTGTTATTATGATCAGATGATGATCATATATGTATATGTATGTAATGTAGTATAAATGCCAAATCACGGTTGGTTTCATTTTACATTATTTTTATGCATCGCCTTTTCTCTATTGTTGATTTACATCTATACATCTATACATATATATATATATATATCGGTACACAATAAGTAATTATGCGACGCGACAAAATGATGCAATTGACAGCAGTATGTTCTTTTGTCTATATGTATATGTATATTTCACACAAAAGTAATTTCTGTAAAGAAAATAGATTAAAAAAAAATGCAAATTTACTTTTGCCTTTTCTCTTTTTATTTCATGTTTATGACAAAGACAAGTGACAATGAGACAGGTTGATTAGATTTAATATGAAATCTAGCTGCGAATTAAATGCAAATTCAAGAAGAAAGAATAAATCGTACTAAGTCTGCTTAATATATATTGTAAATGTTAACCGATAAAATATCCTTGAATAAATAAAGTTTATTTAGTTGATATGAAAAAAAAGAAAGACAGAAACAAAAGCAATGATGCGTAAAAAAAAATTTTTATCAGCTTATTTTTTTGTCAAATACAAATGAAATCTATCATGAATCATTATTTAATATAGTTTATTTTATTGTATACTTATTTTTACACTTTTTTCACTTCTTATTCGATTAATATCCAATGTTACAATGATACATCTACTGATGCTAAACAGATACTAAAATTGATTATACAATTATTTTTGTTTTATTTTCAATACAAATAATCGTCATTTAGCATCGTCACATGCCATTTTTTATAGTCAGGGTAAAAGATGAGATCAATTTTACTTTATAAATCGCCTACAAAATACTAGTGTTGATTTAATGATGTTACAACAATTTGAACAAAAAAAAAAAAACAATAAATTTTTCAGTGACTACTATAACTCAACATACACTTTATAATTTACGATATTTAAAAAGTGAATTTTTGTTTTCAGCTTATCAATAGTTTTTTTTTTACATTGATGATTTATTTATTATGATAGCAAATCTTTGATGAGTTATTAATCCATTACAAATTAAAGAATATGATAGTACCATAGGATATGATGATTTATGTTAAACATATACACGAAAAAAATACGATACTAGAACTAGCGGATCTATTATGCTGTCTAATCGAAAAGCATTAAATTAGTTTTGTCACTTCAATTATAGAAAAACAACAATGCTTGTTTAATATGATTTATGATCATGAATTGATCGCATTCGTGTAAATGTTAATCCGATAGATGATAACCTGATACTTTCACTAAATTTATCAATGTATAAATGATTCAGAGTAAACTAAAAATGATTGTTTTAAAAGGAATATTTAAATACTATAAAATGTATAAAAATTCTACTAATGTACGCTTACGGCCATACCACGTTGAATACACCAGTTCTCGTCCGATCACTGAAGTTAAGCAACGTCGGGCTCGGTTAGTACTTGGATGGGTGACCGCCTGGGAATACCGAGTGTCGTAAGCTTTTTTTTTAATATTTTCTTCATTTCTAGAGTCTCAATTGTAGTTCAAATACAATTACTTTTCGTACACTAAACCGTCATCAACATTTACGAATTTGAATTTTTTTTATCATCGACTCAATGGATTGTTATAAATGAAGATTTAATTGTTTGTTTTTTTTTACGTATATTCATAGGCAAAATGAATGAGATATACTATAGAAGATGGTACATAAAATAAATAAGGTATGAGAAAAAAGTTCGCAGTAATTTTCCTATCGATATAGAGCAGTTTCAACAAATAAAATACTTATTTTAAAGAGCATTTCAAAGTGTACTTATTGTATAAAAATAAAGGTTCTAGCTCAAGTAAGAAAGAGTCAATAAAAGAAATTTGTTACATGTGTTTTTAATTCTCAAAAAACAATTCTTTAATATTGAATAATGAGAATATGAAACAGTTAATGATATTCTTACATTTATATATTTTTCTTATGTTCTTAAGCTAGAATCTTTATTTTTTAAAATTACTTAAGTGACTGCAAAGATATATCATTTGGAAAATTGCTGCTGAAATTTTTGTTTTTCCCCATATATTATTATTTATATTGCACACTTTTCACAATTGATCATTATTATATTCATTATAAACTGGGAGGCATAACAATAAGAAAAAAATTTTTTTTTCTTGATTCAGTATTAATTGATTGATAGTTTTTAATATTTGTTTTTCATTTATATTGTTGTTTATTATGTAGGAATGAATTTGATAATTGATCATGTTGTTCTTTAGAAGTATTAATTGGTGGTAATGTTGGTATTAATTGTGATCCAGATACAATTGAAAGATTTTGTGGAGATATATGTGATAATGTTGATTGATAATTTTGATTTGAACGTTGTTTATGTTGATGATAATTAAGAGCTGTTTTATATAAATCTAATATATATTTTGTACGTGGTGTCAATGAAAACGAATTACGTTGAATAAAATTTGAATAATTAATTGAACGTTCTTGAATTCGAATTGTTTGAGGAGAAGTCAACTAGAATAAGAAGAAGATATGTTATAAAAATATAAGATATACAATTTCTAATTTACATGAACATTAGATTTTGTTTTTCGTGGTGAAATTGATGATTTTTGTACATATTTTTGATAATTTGGATCATAAAAATAAACAGAACGAGCAGTTGAAGGAGCTTTATACCATTGTGCAGGTGTTGTCGATTGACCTAATATACGTATATAATCTCTTGGTTGTGTTCGTTGTATTTGATTATGTGTAAGTTGTAATTGTAATTGTTCAATTAATTGTTTTTTATTCGATAATTTATTAGGATGATTATCAACAATATCAACATCACATATTGTTTGTTCTGGTGTATTCATATGTAAAGTTTTAGTCATATTTGCCATTATATCACTACATTCATCTCTTGAAATAAATATGCTAGTCAACTCTCTGTAAAAAATAAAACAATAGTAATCATAAACTTATTTTTTGACATTGCGAAATATTATTTTCTTTCTTGATGAGTGACGTTAGTAAGAAATAAAACAAAAAGAAAAATATATTTAATGAGAATGAAAAAGAGAAGAAGAAGAAAAATACTATTTTGATAAAAATAACGAGAACAACTATTTAAATTTATGCTTTTTTTACTCAGAAATTTACACTACTCAATAAATTTATATGTCGAGATGAAAATTTTTGAAAGAAGTGAGACAACTGTTTTTACTGATTTGAGTTTTTTTTTTTACTATTACTATATAAAAGTAATTTGATACATTGACCGACTTACGTTGATGTGCGGTGAAATGAATGTAATGATTGTTTTTGTTGCTCATTACCGTCTAAAAACATTTTTTTGAATATTCGTATACTTTCTACAATGTCTGGTATTCAAATGAACGAAATGATCGATTTTTTGTAAACGAAAAGAAAAATGAGAGAAATATTATTTTTTCATTAAATGTATAGAAAAATATTTATTTTTACTTTTTAATGTATTTTAATAAGAAAGGACAAAGCAAAAAAAAAAATAAAGAAAGAAAGAAAGAAAGAATTATTCTCGGCTAATCCGATATTTAAATTATTAGAATAACGATAATAAATGAAAAAAATATAATCATAATCGATGATATTTTCATGTGTGCATTATTACAAAACGATGTTTGACAACATGTATTACTTAATGCTGAACTTCCTTGAAATGTAACTGTACAACGTTTATTTCCACATGATCGACGAACACTTGCAGCAAAAACACCTTTCTATTAAAGAGATGAAAAAAAAAAAGATTTTTGTTTTTGAAACTTTTTAATTTTTTAAAATATACCCAACAACTATGTTCACATTGTACTAATGGTACAGAATCACCTGTTCGAAATGGATCTCGACATAGATCACCATCACATTTATAACATGTTAAATTTCGATTTTCCTCTATTCATTTAAAAAAAAACAAGAGACAAACAAAAAAAAAATATTTTAACAATTTACTTGGTAATATTTACCTTTTTTATCATCATCACGTTTTCGATCTTTTTTATCTCGTTCACGTTCATGTTTATCAAGTAAGGATTCTTCCTCATTTCTATGACCACCACGATCTCTATGATGTTTTATTGCCCAATCTATTTACATATAAAATCTAAATTACTAATATTCTATTGCTTCATCTTTACTTACTAAAATCAATAATAGTTAAAAGAAGAAGACTTCCAAATAAGAAAAATATTCGATCCATAGTTGATTTCTTACAAAATAGAAATGAATGTTTTCTATTTATTCTCTATTTTTAACACATATTTATCATTTCTTTTTTGTCTTATTTTGATGAGAGGAATCTTGTTTCAAGGTGCCAACTAATAAGAAAACAACAATATATATCAATCGAATGCAAACAAGTAATTAGCTAATAGCTGGAAGAAAAAACAAAAAATTGCACATAGAATAACGTATATCTTCGATTAGAACAATTTTTTATGAATGAAGTAGATAAAAATAGATCGTTTAGCATAATGAAAAATTGATTTTTTATGAGTAGTAAATGATTAATGATGTTTATTTTATTGGATCTTGACATAGAACAAGGAGATTATAAATATTTAGATAAATGATATTCAATCATTGTAGGAAAATTTAGAATTCTGAATCAGATAATCAAGAATAAGAAAATTCTCCAATTTTCTAGTACAAAAAAAAAACAACAACTGAGAATTTACAAGTAACTTTCAAAAATAAGCATTGCACGGTTTCTTAAATGTAACAGGAAAACTATTAGAAGAATTTCGAATAAAATGTTAATGCATAATTTAAATGTGAACAGATTTGATTTCATTATTAATCATTAAGTATTTGTTTTTACGTATGAAATAATACTAATTGTAATCTATATATAGATTTCTTAAGGCTAATTTGCAAACGGAAATTTAGGAGACAGAATCGACTGCATAAACCAAAGTTGTTGACAGTATAATTACTTAATATCTATAGGGTTAATATATTAGCTTTTTTGTTTCTTTGCATTGAGACACAAAGTAGCGTCTTGATATTTCTTCATGGGATATCTTTATTATCTATTTTCATTTCAAAATAAAGACTACATGATTCAATTCAAAAAGGAAATAGTTTAGCACTATTAAAAGAAAAACAACAAATACAAATATTTTTCGATGAGCGTTTTATTTACTGTTTAACTCTTTCATTTCTACTATACTTGTTATAATGTACATTTATTGAGATTTAATTCCAGTGTTAACTGAAAAGTTGTTCTATATTCTATCCCAGTTTCTTTAATAAAAAATATCCTAACCAATAGACCGAAAGTTTTGAAACGAAATATTTGTTTATTTTTGATTAACTTGAAAGTGTTGCATAGGAGTCAAAAGGTATAGGTTATGACTAAAATTTTGCGCTCTTTCTGAAAGTAGGCTCAGAAAATTTCTCTGGAATCTTTTCTGAGGCTAATGATATGATCTTTGAAAGGACCAAAAAAAATAGTTTGGATGGAAAATTTTTCTATATACTTGTGTGTTTTTCGTTATTGCGACTCGAAAGTAAAAGTTTGAAACCTTTACTAATATATCAGCTCGTAGAGAAGGTCCTCAATTGATCCGCGCCGTTTTAAATAATATTTTGTTCATATATTGGGATCATTATTCTAAGAAAAATCCTAAGAAGGTTTGGGCTGATAGTGCTTCCTTCGAAGGTTATGACCATTTTACCTATTTTTTGATCTATGGCAAGATATTTACAAAAAAATTGAATAACGAAATTTTGACCTGACATTTTGCCTATATGTAAGATTGATGGTCCTTAGTATAAGTTAAAAGTTTCAGCGAAAATGGATGTTTCATTCCTGAGATAAAGAATATCCAAAAAAAAATCAATTTTTCTGAGATCTCTGTGAAATGCGGATATTTATGGCAAATTCATTATCTCGAGAAACAAAGATCCGTTTTCACCGAAGCTTTTAGCTTATACTAAGGACCATAAGTCCTACATATAGGCAAAATTTCAGGTCAAAATTTCGTTATTCAATTTTTTTTGAGAACATCTTGCTATAAGTCGAAAAATCAGTAAAATGGTCATAGCCTCCGAAGGAAACACCATCAGCCCAAACCCTTTTAGGATTTTTCTTAGAATAATGACCCCAATATATGAATAAGGATGTAGGTGTGTGTTGTCGAAGAGAAGATGCACACCTATATCCACATCCTTAAATCAATAAACTTCCATATATATTTAATTTAATTTGTTTTCAATTTCAATAAACAATTTAATTTAATTTAACCAAATAATTTTCAATTAAAACTTCAACGATCTTTTACTTTAAATCACACGATATAATCACAATTTCAATAAATATTAATCTCAAATTTAATGAAACAAAATTATGTTCAAGATACAAAAAGATACTTATATTTATTATATAGTTATACTCAAAATTAAATTTATTGAGTTTTCATCTATATGTATAATCTAACTCATAAAACTCACATTTAATTCATTGAACTTGATAATTCATCTGAATATCACTCATCTTAAGCTTCAAAAAGGGCAGTTTTTGATGATCAAAAACAAGTTCTATGAACTTATTTATAATAATTCGAATTATTATAAAATGTTCTTTTTCATTTCATCATATTGTACTTGTATTATCCTTTGATTTTAATCATGTTTGTTCTAAATTTATATATATAGTGTAATAATTGTTCTGCCTTTCTTCAGTTCTTTCTTGAGGATGATAATTGTAAATTATCGAAAGCTCGAAATAAATTTATAATTTTCGTTTAAAAATTTAAATATATTCTTTGTTGCAGTTTTATACTCTTTCATTACTTATTTACTTCCAACTGTAGTATCTTCCAAAATCAAGTTAAATTTTTTGATTATGATTATATTTGGATCGATCTCTGACTCTAAGATATTCTCGAGATCTTTGAAAAACTAGCGCCGCTTGTAATAGATCTTCGTTCATAGTTCAAGAACGGTTTGAGATCAGATATTGTACCTCACACTTCTTGAATCATAAAAACAAGCTTGATTTTTGGTACGAGTTTTATCGAACTCAAAATTATCAAACTCTTTATCACTAAATCACGTACTAATATAGGATATATTAACAGAACACTCTTCTTCATAAAACATTTATTCAGTTTCTGTTGGTCTTCGTGTTGAACAGTTGCATCGATTTTCTTTGTCGTTATAATAGAGAGAGGAATAGCAGTAATCATTCAATCGATACTTATCCTTCTCGTTTATCACTAAACACGTATTCATAAAAAAATTCTAATTCGTTATTCTATCTTATATGTATTCCCAGGTAAAAACAAAATAGCTAAAAATCAGATTAAAATCAAATGAAATCTTTCTTAAAGACTAGAAAAAATTTGATTAAAATTAGATAAAAATAGTGTCATTTTAATCAATTTTGTTAATCTAAAAATAATTAATTTTAATCTGATTTTTAGCTATTTTTTTACATCACTTATGCTAGTGTTTCTATTTTATCCACATTCCGCTCATATTCATTTTTCATTTGATGACATTCTTAATAATAAGCGGGTCATTTGAGTCAGTACGTCTCATTTTGAAATAAAAAAGATTGCTTGATGAGAGGAATCTCTAACAGCTCATATTTTCTTCGGCACTTTTTCAGTTAATTTTCTATTTGAATTCAAATTCGTATATATCATTTCAACGACAAAAATATCCATCGACTAAAATACTAAAGATTGAGAAAATAATATTCATGATAAATCGTACAAATCTTTCAACTCTTTATTGAAAAGTTAGTGTATTATTACTAAAAGATAGTAATAAATAGAATAATTGATATACTACCAACGACAAAACGGTTGCGAATGGTATTTTCGATCTGGATAATCGATATTACGATCAAAAAAAATTTCCTTGAATATATTTGAATGATACAAGTCTAGTTGTTCAAAACATCAATGAAAGGTTAATATGAAGATACAATGTGCGAATATACTGTCTGAGTCTTTCTGATACATGCTTGAACAACATTTAATGACAGGTTACAATTTAGGCAATGGTGTAAACAATGTAATATTGAATTATGCCAACGGGCGGCTTATAGTTCGGGTTTTAATATTATTACGTTGGCATGGAACATTATTAAACAGAAGATTAAAAGTACGAATCCAAGGTCACAACGTGAATAAGAAAATGCGATCGATGAAACTTCTAATAACCTGTCATTAAATGTTGTTCAAGCATGTATCAGAAAGGCTCAGACAGCATATCCGCATATTGTATTTTCATATTAACCTTTCATTGATGTTTTGAACGACTAGACTTGTACTATTCAAATATATTCAAGAAAATTTTTTCTGATGGTAATATCGATTATCCAGATCGAAAATGCCATTCGCAGCCATTTTGTCGTTGGTAGTTTTTGTAGTTTCAATGCATTTTTCAGAAATAATTACCAAACGATCAATAAGGAAATAAATTTCTATGAATTTTAACGCATTATCAAACATAATGTTGTGATTTTTGATAGTACAGTAAATTCTCAATTCATTGCAATGCATTATTTCACAGTAATGTTCTCAACTTCGATAATTCATTATTTTCCTAAAAGATATATGAAGAAAAGGTGGTTTAATAAATCTGAGATTCGATGTGACATAATTTTCTGTGCGCCACACTTATTTCAAGAACATTCTAGCGCGCTGGAAAATCGATAAAAAGTACGAATTCTGTTGTTACGTTCATAAAAAATGCTTTAGGCATATGAATATAAATCTAATCCTGTAGTCATAGTAATTTAAGTACAGGGATGTAGTCATAACAGTATGAGCCTAAAGATTCAGTTATGGAGTATAAACATCTATAAATAATAAGCTTTAGATATCTCGAGTGCTTTCCAGGATAGGTTTGATGCATGCTTCAAGTACGTTGAAATACCAAATTTTTATATTTGCCTTCTTAAGGAGGCTCTCCTCAAAAATGAAACTTTTCTTCCGAGCATGCAGGCCTGATGAAATTTTCTGTGGAGATGTATCTCGAGCTAGACACCTCACAGTAAAAATTTCAGCTCGATACCTTGAGTCTACGAAGCGTTAGCTTATGATTATATGTCAAAATTTAGTTTTTCGTGCGTCCCAAGTTTCTCTGCCACTTCAAATCCTAGAAAGGTCGAGCTAGTCTTAAGATGTGGCGCTACAACTTAATAGGGCCTGATCTTTCGATTTTCTCTTAGCTTATATTTTTAGAAAACTCTCTTGATAAAGTATGAAAAACCAAAGGGGGATAGATCCAGAACAGTTAGTTTGTTTTAAACGTTTATGGAGAAATCGAAAAAATCCTGCTCTGTTAAGTCGTAGAGCTAGTTTTTGCCTTCGTTTTGACAACAATCCCAGCTTTCTAACGTTTAAAATGGTGGAGAAATATGGGACGCATGGAAACATAAAAATCAAAAATTCTATTTTGAGAAAAAACGTTTGTTTCTTCTGTAGGACGTTCAGAAAGACCTATGTAATATTCTTAAATGTCATCATAAAATCAATAAACTATAGTGTATTCAAAAGTAGACACTTTGCTCTATCTAACGAGCCATAAATCACAAAATCGACAAGCTTGACCAAAATTGACTCTATTTAGGGGGCTCTTATGGTATAGCCTTGGAATCTGCTCATAAGCATACAGTTGTAAAAGTATAATCAACGAGATATAGTTATAAGAGTTTAGTTTTAATGATAAAGTCGAAATAGTAGAGTTATTATTGTCTAGGCATAGGGTATAGTTATAAGTACATAGAGATAGGGATAAAGTTATAAGGGTTTAGATGTAGTGGTATATAGACACAAGTATGGGGATAAGAGTGCTCTCTAAAAACAAGGTGTCATACGTAACGTTTAAGGGTTCTAGACTTCGGTATCATTTTACGTTTCAGCCAATGTGTCTGGAACGTATTTAGGTTCTCTAGTTTTCTGGCTCAAACATTCTTAAGTTCAAGAGTTTTTGACTAGAACTTAAAATACTATACAACTCTAGAGCTCTAAAGATTCAGCCCGATAACTTTTTTTTAGAAAATGTAGATTGAAGAGCATAATCGTAGGATTATAATCGTACGAGTGTAATGTATGAAGTTTTTAATGCATTTTAAAAAATGGTATGCGCAATTGCATGATAACGCGTTGATATGTTCATACATTGCAATGCATTGTAATGCATGAAATAGGTTGCATGATCATGTAATTGCATCCATTGCGTGTCTATTGGAAAATAATCCATTGCAATGTCCATTATTTCAGAAAATCGACTATATGGGAATTGGCTCTGAATACATGTTGAAAACAAAATTTATCTTTAGTCTCATAATCTAAGGAAATTATGTTTGATTACAATTAACCCTGAAAAGAATAACTATGGAAATAAGCACAGAATAATCTAGTCTATAAATATTAAGGAATATATTTCATGATTGCATTGCTAACTGTTTGAGACATTAAATAATTGAAAGAAAAATTACTATGTCATTTCCTGTCATATGAAGAATCCTCATATATTTAAAAATCTCGATATTAAATGTGTCTTTCATACGCTGAATGAGGTGATAATTTTATATTTTAAAGTTATAGTTCACCAACCATTTTTATATCTTTTCCTTCTGGTCACATCTGGCGTAATCACTTTCCTTACTAAATTGACTTTTCATAAGTCTGCACTTGACTATAAAGAATAAAAGCACCAAAGACGATGTCATTTACTGAAATGATCTCCATTTTTGAAAATAGAATTATTATAGAAAGGGTCAAAAAGTTCTGAGAACTATTAATATTTTTTCAATAAGAAGCACATTATATTTATTTGTCCACATGAAACGTTAGAAAACATTATAGCAAAGCTCAACTTACTTTCGAATGATCTTTTTGTATTCATCGATATGCGTCAAACTGATGATTCAGGCATTGCTTAGTTATACTCGTCGATTCAATACCAAAAGTTTGGCGGATTTTATGAAATTGACACTGTGATGATGTGATGTATTGAAAGATAGATTAGATATCGCAGTATTAGGTAGAGACAAGAAAGAAATCCTTGTCCGTAAAAAGAGAAAACATTTTACTTATCATAAGAAGATGATAACACATACAGAAACAATGTTTGACATTTTCTTTATCATAGCGTGGGCATTAGTTATTTATCGGATGCATTCTATACGATCTGTAAATGCTATCTAATGATCGCAACAATGTTTAAAAAGCATTAGTTAAGAAATTTTCAATAAAGACTATCATGAGATATCGGTGGTATCAGATTCATCATGGCACTGCCAGCTACATATAAAAAGTGTTGTTATTAAA
>CAJNOL010001881.1:0-51882 GCA_905250125.1 Rotaria sordida | reverse complement strand
GGTATTTCATTCATCTTTAGAAAATAAGACTCATGTTATGTTCTCTCGTCATGAACATCTGTATGAATAATTTTTCTTTTCCTTTGGTTTGATTTTCTGTCTGAACATATATGTATATACTGTCATGTTTCAAACAAAAAAAAAGCTTTATAGAACAATATCAACCTAATCATTCATGAAGGAGCTTAATGTTTTCGAAAAAATCGATTGTCACAACAAGGTGTAGTGTGTTCATAGTTTAGAATAGAATTCAATTATTCAAAAATGGGCTGTATTCCCTCGACTGTAGGGAGGGTCATATGAAATAAAATAAGTTTGTCGTCTTGTCGCAGGGTCAAAAAACATCGGCGAAAAAATAGATGGTCAGATGTTTTCGACATCTAGCTCTTGTAAGTAGGATCCGGAAATACAAAAAGTTCTAGACAAAAGTGAAAGTTTGAGAGGAAGAAGAAACATCTTCGGAATACGATCTGATAGGATTGGGGCATAGGTTTAATTCAATCATGACAATCGACTGTGAGCTGTTTGCTTAAACCTTAGAAAGTCAGAAGGAAAAATAGACAGGTCTGAATCTTTTACAAAATGGTTATCACTGACAATATTGTAGACTGATTTTCGTCTGTGCATGTGTTGCACAATAATTGTGAAAACAGAACTCAGAAAACGATAACAGATGATAACAAGATTGATTTCGGTCGAGGGTTAAGCGAGTCCTACCAACGAGCGTTACTTGTGTATAGCATGACCAGAATATGAACAATTTCCACATTTCCAATAAATAGTAGTATTTAAGACTTTATCTTGTATACAACGATAAGCATTAAGTAATAAAATTAGTTTATTGCATTTACTTTGAACAATAGATGACATCATTTTGTGTTACAGTCAAATGAATATACCATCAATAATTAGATTTTTTTAAAACTCTATGTATATATACGTCGCAAAATAACTCATTACTAGTATAGGTGTTTCAATCAGTTTCTTTAGAGAAAAAAAAATCGCTTAAGCTAATTTCTTGGATTCCAGTCTTTTCCATTACAATTTACTTTTTCGATGAAACAGGAAAATTAATTAAGCTTTTGACGAAACGGGGATTTACCATAACATCAATGATGTTTGTCTATGGTTACTTGATTATGTTATTACAGTTTATATCTAGTTTCAAAAATTAGTTCATTTTATATATTCAATCCGAGATCCAAACTGGACTCATCATTTATCAAATTATAAAACTTTTGAATTAAAGGTATGGGGGTCGGCAGCAACATTCGATTTAATCATTGTTGCTGTTGAAACTCGTTTTCATTACTTTGAACAAAAAAAAAGGTTCTCATGTCAAAGTTGCCATTTTGTAGAGCGAATTGAGAATGAATGAAACTTTATATCCAAGTTTTGGGAAAATGTTGATCATATAGGAACATAGAACTTTGGAACAACGTGTAAACGAATATCGTGCGATTCTCCGATCTTTAGATTATCCTGACACAAAACAGCGGTTCGGTTTATGTGTCTTGAGAAACTGAAAAAATTCGCGAACGATTACAATACAGTTCATTGCACCGTAAAATATTACTATGATAGAAAAAAAAATAATGGATTACATATGAAATTGTCATTGACACAAAAAGCCACTTGTAGATAATTTTGTTTTCAAATCAATGAATTTCTTCTTATTAAATCTCATGTTTTCATTAATCAAAATTCTATAATTTGATTATATTTAACGACCTAAGCGTTAGTTTTCTTTATTTGCCTTTGACAAATGAAAAACAAACAGCCTTGATAAAGCGAACAGAGGCAAAAAAAAAAAGAAATGAAAAAAAGTTTCTAACAGTTAAAGCGAATTAAAAGAGGGAAATAAACCAAAAAGAAGAAGATGAAGCAAAGAAATGATGAGAATCATAATACAACCAACAATAACAAAATGCGTATGCATATGCAGAGACCAAGATTTTCTTTTATTTATTGACCTATGACTTATATAGAAATAACATATAAAGAAGGAATGTTTATTAAAGATATTTGACGATATATTTAAAATGTTTTTTGAATATTGTAAAAATCTTTTATAAATCTACATGTTGATCCGAATCCTAAACAAATTAAATAATTTAGAAAAAAAAAATATTAAATTTCAAATAAACATACTCTTGTTGATTGTTTATCTTCGTTTGATTTTGTATTTGTATCATCATCAATAATATTTTCATCTTCATTTGTATCAGTTTTAACATCAGTTTCTTCATCAACAGGTTCATCTTCAACTTTTTCATCTAATGAAATACCCATAGCACGTCGTAACATTGATTCAATACGATCAGCAAAACCAGCTGAATCTTTTAAATCATAACCTGATCGAAGTGTTGCAGCTTCAACCATAACATTAGCTAAATCTAAAGCTGTTTTATCATCTTTTGAATCTTCAACACGACGAAGTAAATCTTTAATAAGTGGATGACGTGGATTTATTTCTAATGTTTTCTTTTGATTTAAATAATAATTCATTGTTGCATCACCTCCACTTTTTTGATATGCTTGAGCACGTGCTATTCGTTCCATATTACCATCATAACCCCATTGTGATGCAACAAGTGCCATAGGTGTTTGAACAAGACGATCAGATATTTTAGCATCACTTATTTTTTCACTAAGTTTATCTTTAAGCCATGTTAATAATGGTTCATAAAATTTTTCTAAATCTTTTTTTTGTTCTTCTTTTTTTGCATCCGATTTATCTAATTCTAAACCATCTTTAGCAACATTTTGAAATTTTTTTCCTTCATATTCAGGTAATGATTGCATACAATATTGATCAACAGGATCAGTTAAATAAAGAATTTCATAACCTTTTTTTAATATACGTTCAACAAATGGTGATTTTTGTGCTTCATCAATTGACATAGCAGAAATAAAATAAATATGTTCTTGTTTTGGTTTCATACGTTCAACATATTCTGTTAAACTAATAAATTTATCTTTTGATGTTGATGTTGAAAAACGAAGTAATTTAGCTAAACGTGTACGATTTGCTGAATCTTCAATAACACCTAATTTTATATTTGTACCATATTCTTTCCAAAATGTTGTATAATCATCTGAAGAAATTTTCTTTAACATATCTAATGCTTTTCGTACAAGTTTCTTTTTAATAACTTTAAGTAATTTTGATTGTTGTAATGTTTCACGTGAAACATTCAATGGCAAATCATCACTATCAACAACACCACGAATAAATGATAAATATTTTGGCATCATTTCTTCAAAATTATCCGTAATAAATACACGACGAACATAAAGTTTAATAGCATCAGCTTTTTTATTATAATTTGAAAATAAATCAAATGGTGCTGCTTTTGGAACATAAAGAATTGATTTAAATGTTACTTCACCTTCAGCAGTAAAATGACTATAGATCATTGGTACATCACTGTCTTTAGCAAATGATTTGTAAAAAGCATGATATTCGTCTTCAGTTACTTCGGATGCTCTAAAATAAGATTGTAAGTTTTTTCTTTTACTAAATCTTAGTGGTCATTGAAATACTGAATAAAGGGCACCATAAATAGTTTTTAGACAGTTGGATATTGAAAATGATTAATAGATCCAATGAAGAAACATGCTATTCTCGGAACTAGACCTATGACAGACCACAGTTCTTGAAAAAAGAACTCGGTTTAGTAGCCAGTTTTTTTTTCAGAATTCGATCCGGTGACTAGAGCCTATCGGGTTGAGAAAGTTGTGGGCTCGGACTCAGTCGAAACGAAATTTTCAGATCCGTATCCAGGTCTGAGTAGGATCTGATGGGCTCTACCGATGACCAGTTCTTTTCATAGGGGTTCGGTGTACTGATAATGACAGTGTAGCAATTCTATGCAGTACTTGTTCCATTTGTCAAAAAAACTATCGGTTTTCAGTGCCAGTCTTCTTGAAAGAACTGATCATCAACACCAGTTCCCGTTCATTTCAAAAGATCTGGATGGTGGACACTAGTTCAGTTCTTTGATCGGAAACTGTCACAGACCTACTTGGAACTAGGCTGTGGGCCGTCGAAGAGAAGATGCACATCCATGAGAATTATCATCGTTGAAAAGAATGAAGTAATTGTGAAATGTTTTTTTACTTACTTTCGTTGCCAAATTGGTTTACTTTCATTCATTAATTCCCAATCCCAAACAGTTTTATCGACTGTTTTAGTTTTTGATTTCTTTTCTTCTTCTTTATCATCTTCAACAGCTGCATCATCATCTGTTTTCTTTTCAGTTTCAGCTTTTTTGTCTTCAGTAGCTAGATATCAAAAAGCAAAAAAAAAACGAAAATATAAATATCTTCAGATAATACAAATCGTTTATTTACCATCATCATCAGGTACTTCTTCTTTAACAGTTTTTGATTTCCATAAATAAATATTAAAATTAATAAATTGTGAATATTTACGAATAATTTCTTCAAGTGTTGATATTTCTAAATATTCACCGGCTTCTTCTTTCAAATGAAGACTAAAAATTTAAAATATTTATATAAAAAAAGAAAATAGAAGAATATTATTTTATTTTGTTTTTACCTAACTGTTGTTCCACGACCAAGTGTATTACCACGAGGATCTTTAAAAACATTAAAGGATGTTGAATCAGATTCCCAAATATATTGATCATCAGCATTATTTTTCGATGTAACAACAACTTTATCAGCGACAAGAAAACTTGAATAAAAACCAACACCAAATTGTCCAATAAGATCACTCATTGTTGTACCTTCTTTAGCATCTTTTTGTACTTCTTGAACTTTATTTAAAAATTCTGATGTATCTGATTTAGCAATTGTACCAAGAAATTGTACAAGATCAGATTTTGTCATACCAATACCAGTATCAGTTATATGTAACATTCGATTATCTTTATCAATTTTAATACGTATTGTTAATTCTTCTTTATCACCAAGTACAGTTCTATCCGTAAGTGATAGAAAACGTATTTTATCAAGTGCATCTGATGCATTTGATATAAGTTCACGTAAAAAGATTTCTTTATTTTTATATAATGAATTAATAATTAATTTCATCATACGATTAACTTCAGTTTGAAATTGATGTTTTTCTGATGCATCAAGTAATGTACGAAATTCTTTTGCACTTAAACCATCTAATTTAATAGCTTCTTCTTCTCTAGAAAAAAAAGGTAAAATAAATATTTAATAGAAAATATTTTTCTTTTTTCTTCATATAACAAAAATTACTTTTGTACAACTTCATCATCAGTTTTTGATGCTTCACTATGTTTTCCTATATCATCATTAACTTTTGGTGGAATTGATGTTGAATCTGTATCATCATCAGCTTTACAGATATCTAAATAAAAAGAAAAAAATTTGAAAAGAAATTTTTAAGATTAAAATACTTTTGTCTTACTTGAAAAAAGAAATATGCTTAGTAAGGCAGAAAATAAAAGCCACTTGAACATACTTGATGAAGTGACACACTCAATGGTTTGTTTTAGAAAGAAATGAGATTAATTTAAACTTTTAGTTTCTAATATAGGCAACTTGATGTTCTGTTCAAATATGAATGATTGATTATATTAACCAATCATTTATCGACGTGTATTGCTTCGTCAGTTTATATAGAGAAGATGTCGTTGATTTTAAATAGTACTATTTAAAATTTTATGATAGAAAACAAAATAAAAGATTTAAGGTTTTTTTTTGTTAATTTACTAAATATATAAAATATGATTCAAGAAAGTGCAATTAAGTATTATGAAGAAGCAAGAATTCTAAATGGTTGATTTAGTAGCGTAACTAGGAAATCATAGAACGGTAGGGGTAAAAATTCTAATGGTTGGATGCATCAAGCAAAAACAATATGCAGAGAACATATGCTACTTTCGATATATACACCATTTTACCTTTTAACATAGAATGTACGCAGTACACTTTGCTGGAGAAAATAATAATTTATTATTTTTTTTTTGAAAATATTACTTTTTTCTTGTATCCTTGAATTTCTCTTTGATTATATCAAGGAAAAAAGAAGAAAAAAAATGTATTTTTTTGTTTATCATACATTTTGATCGTCGATAGGCATTTTTGCCAACTATGATCGAAGAATACGGTCCGTACGCAGTGAAATACGATACGTTAATAGGGCCATGTGTTTGATAGAATACGATAATATTACTGTGATCCGTAACAATTGACCTAGCAAAAGAAAAAAGGTGATTTTTTTTTCTTTTTCTTTAATACATTCTGTATAAAACTTCGTTATTGTACATTTTGATACACTCTGCTTATGACAAGCAGATATACACGTTTACTTTACTAGTACAAACAAAGTGTAAAAAGACAGATTGTTTTGGATTTCCATTAGAAACGTTGCTGGTACGACAGTACTTTATGATATTGAGAGAAATCCCATGAAATATAGTATCAATGATAGTAATTATTACGTTTTTCTTACTTCTGACGACAAGGCGGAGACGATCAGTGGTAGAACGACGCCTGGCCTAAGTCACCCTTGCTTACGTGACTAGTTTGATTTATTATTTTTTAAAAGACGAATATAAAAAATAGTAAATGCTACGCATAACATAATAATTGATATAAGAACAACAGAGAAATTAATTATAACTGGTACTTTCCACTTGTTAAAAATAGTTGATTGTGTAAATGTTATTTGAGTTGTAATAGTAATTTCTGTATTCGTAATTGTTGTTTGATTTAAATCAAAATTAAGTTGAATAAGACGATTTTCACATATAAATGTTCGTAAAGAAAAATGTTTTGTATGACTATGTTTTAAACTTAACCAATAATATTTATGAATTGATGGACAAAGACTTGATTGTGTATTAATAATTAATATTGGTGTAAGAAAAATTGCTCTACGTGTTTTAATATTATATGGTTCATCAATTTGAAAATATTGACATGTTATATCAAGAAAAATTAATTGTGTATCAAGTGGAATAAAATGATTAAAAGAAAATATTGGTTTAAAACAATTCGATAATTTTAAATCAAATTTTAAAGGACCTTTTGAAAAAAAAACTTCTTTTGTTTTTTGTTTTTATTCTATTAAAATTATTTTACCTATTTGATTAATCATTATAATAAATTGATCAAATGAATCTGTTTGACCTTGATAAAATGACCATCGTGATAAATTTTTTGGATAAAAATCATAATCTTCACGATGTTGACTTGCAATAAAATGAATAGTACAATTTTGAAAAAATATATGACGAAGACTTTTTAATTTTTGTATACTTTTTATATCAATATTTATACATAAATTAATTAATTTTAATGTTGTTATACTATCTTGTAGAATTGTTATATTTGTTATTTTTGATGAATAAAATGAAAATAAATCTACTAATGTTAAAAAAAATTCAGAACAATATTCTAATGGTAAATAATATGAAATTGTCAAATCAAGACTTTCTTTTGTTGTATTGATATAATAATCTATGAGGAGGAACAAAATATATTTTAAAAACAAAAACAAAAACAAAAAAAATTATCTTTTAGTCAATTTACCAATTGTTTTGTTAAGATGTATAATTGTAGAATGTGTACTACAATATACAAAAAATCCAATGTAGATAAAGAACATAGGAAACAAATGCTTGTACATAGCAACTATAATACTTATGGTTAAAATGGTAATTAGAATTCTTAACAAATCTTGTTGCGCTAGTTCATTTATTAGTATATATTATATGATCATTTTTAATCAAATGAATAGACTTTTTTTAGACAATATTCTTCTTCGTTTTTATTTTAGTTTTTCGAAAAAAACAAGCTTCAATGTTAAGTTAATCAGTCAATTAAGGAAATCATATAAAAGGTGGGTAGTGATTTAAAATAGTTCTATTTACAATTGTTATAGTTTTACATTACAAGTTTTGAGTTGTATAAACGAACTGTTGACTACATGGCAAATGAATGATTTAAAAAAAAATATCACGGCTACAGTTGCAATTGGCACAAGGCGAACTGTTTTGATGGTTGAATTTAATAAGATGACGTAATTGTTTGTTTTTTTTTCTAAATAAAAAGAATTGTTTTTTGTTTTTCAAAAAAATTTAAATGAAAATATTTTACGGAAAGTTCATTGAGATCGCTGGATTGAAAAATTGTTCAATAGATTTTTCTTTAATATATATAAAACTATTACGAACGCTGTTTCTTTCTTTGATTTCATTTTTGATCGTAGTTGTTTGAGCTAATTTTTTTGCTATTTTGATGAATTTGATCAACTACTTGTTCAAATCAAGTAAGGGATATGTTCGAAAAAATGTTTTGTTTTGTTTAAATGAGTCGATTCCAAGAATGATGTTTTAAATGCAACAATAGCTTTTGTCCATGTACAATAAAAGAGTTGAATGATTTATTGCCGAAGCTGTTCGGCCTTTGATTTTATGTATTTGGTATCCAATTTTTGCCGTGCATTGATTTGTAATAGAAGAAGACTACTAGATTTATTGAATATCGTAGACTTATTGTTATTTTCTTCCGTATCGTTTCGATTTTTGACAAAACCATCCATTTCATTGAGGAACTTTTCATGATGACTTTTAAAGACATTCATACAATAAACATGTCTTGTATTTGATTGCAAGGCTTCTTTGCAATTCTTTCTCATACATTGAACATTGATTTGATGTTGTCATCACTTTAGAAATCAACTATCAAATATAAAATAGAAATAATATACATTAGAAGATAGATATACAACAAATATCTGAAAAGTTAATGACTAACAATTCCTTTAATAAAATTATTCATGAATAATTGTCTATTTTAAACATTCATTTATATATAATAGAAGAAAAAAAAGCTTTTTTTGTTCTAATCTATTTCAAAGACATAAAGGTGACCATTATAAGTTTATTGTCTTTACTTAC
Organism: Rotaria sordida; assembly: GCA_905250125.1. NCBI lineage: Eukaryota > Metazoa > Rotifera > Eurotatoria > Philodinida > Philodinidae > Rotaria > Rotaria sordida. The sequence continues at coordinate 42,976 of CAJNOL010001881.1, read as the reverse complement.
TCGTGGCAAAAGAAAGTGAAAGATGACTTTACATTCAAATTTTTTTTTTTCTTCATCTTGAGAGTGCAAGAGAAAAAAAAAGAAGAAAGATTGTTTCGCTTCATTCTTGCAGTATGTACACAGGAGAGTCATATTCTCTGTGTTTGTTAATCAAAGAATGCAGAACAGAAGACTTCTAGCTAATGTTATGAGAGTATACATACTGGTAGTTAAATGCATATAGAATTATTTAGTAACCTTGAATGACAATATTCATTTCGATTGACTCGAATGTTTAAGAAGTATATTCTGAGTTTATTATTATTGAGACTAGAGAAAGTAATGAAAATAAATCTATGTCACCATCATTAAACAACAATGTGAAAAACTAAAGATATTTATTTACTATTGATGACTAGTTGTAAATATTTAAAGCTGAAATCTAATGGTGCAAGGATGATCACTTTGAACGGAAATTAAATAATTAGAATAATCAAATACAATTTAAATTCGAAGAAAAATTATTGTTAAATGACATTTAAATAGTATATAAACAGAATGATATAGTTCTAGTGAATAAATTATTCGTTTTATCCAGTCAATTTGAATCGATTGAAGAATTATTTAGATGATCTTAAATGAATAAAGAAAATTGTTTTTTGTAAAAAGTAGCACAAGCAGATTTTGCTGCAATTATTGATAGTTGCTGCGCTTTTCTGGTTCATGATGTGTTTATTAAAGATGTAGGTAAATATGCGCGTACATCGGATAGATTGGGATTAGCATTTTTCAATATGACTGTTGAAGTTGAGATATCCGTTGAACGAAAATATTATAATATGATCAATACAATCTATTGATTCTATAAACAAAACGTCCTGTTTTATTTTTCTAAATAATTTTCGTTTGAATTGATTGTATTCAAATTGTTCAGAGAATTGTGACATCTCTTCTGGTTATACCATTCAATCGATTGGGTCATTTCAAACAATGATGATTCATATTGACCAGATACAAAGAACGAAACATTCATTCATTCATTGTAGAAATTCTGTAAAAAATAAAAACTATGACTTCGAACAAGTCTAATAATGTTCGTATTATTCTAACTCCAATAAAAATAGTTCGTGATTCAGCAACTGGTCAATGGTCAACACCAAAATCAAAAAATGATTCAATTCAAAAAGTTAAATATAATCTACGTGTACGAACACCATCAACACCTGTTGTTTCATTATCATCACCTATTTCAAAAAAAGATATAAATCATACACCAAGACCATTAACACGAGCAAGTCGTCAAATTAGTTTTGAAAAAGATAAAGATGAATATGAACAAGAACAATCTTCGTCAAGTGATGAAGAAGATGATGATGAAGATGATGATGATGATGATGATGAAAGTTTATCAAGTGATGATGAAAAGATTATATCAAATAATCGAAAACCAAATTTAATTAATAAAGGAACACCAGCTACCAAAAAAATACGAACAACATTTTTACCACGAGTAAATCATTGTTTTCGATTAAATAACTTATCTTTTATGCTAAATCATTCTTAGATAAATACAATGACATTATCTGATTTACAAAATGATGATGATGGTATAACATCTATTGATATTTCTAATGATGTATTTGTTCAAGCTCGACAACGGTTGATATGGTTTTGTTTTCTTTTATAATTATAAAATCGATATTTATTTAGACTTTTACCGACAAACTTACCTGAAGCACCACCATGTCGTGAACAAGAATCAAGTTCTATTGCAGCATTTATTACAAATAAACTTGATGCACAAGCTGGCGGGTATAAATGAAATTTCTCTTCAATTTTGTGAAGACTTTATGTAATCCAACTATTTTACCTATGAAATAGTTGAGATGTTGTTAAAGTATTTAGAGTTTTTTTTAGACAATAGAGTTCAAAGTCATTCCATGACTTCTTCGATATGTAAAACAATCTGGGTAGCCTTTGTGCGCAACATAAGTTTGTTTGTTTTTCAAAATAAACATAGTACGAGCTTGAGTTTCTAATAGAATTATCACACTAATTGACAATTGTACGACCGTGATCATCATTAACGATAAGAAAGATTGAGAAAATCTGCAAGACAAAAGGAGAACTTTTACTTGATTTTCGAAAATACTACGCTTCTGCCCTAATCTCTTCCTTCCCACCGCTACAAACAACTGACTTTGTTTATTTTTAATTACGAACCCAATAAGGAGGACATTAGGGATTAAATCGATTGAAATACAGTATCAAGTTGTTTCAAACTTATTAGAATATGGTAACGAATAATTTTAAGCAGTACAGTGATCAAATTTTTGCTAAATGTAGTACCGAATGCTTAAGATCAACAAAAAAATCTGATCTCATACTCTTACCTCTTAGACAAATTGTTTATTATTATTTTTTTCTGTAGAGCATTATATGTAAGTGGTGTTCCCGGTGTTGGAAAAACAGCTATTGTAAATAAAGTAGTACGTGAATTAATGCTTCTTTCAAGTGATTCTGATTTACCAAAATTTAAATATATTTTTCTTAATGGAATGAAATTAAATAAACCAGAAAAAATCTATAATCAACTTCTACAAGTAATTATTTTCTTTGATAATATTTATTTAATTGATTATTATTTTTAGGCTATTGACGATAATGAAATAAATCGAAAACGTAGTTCTAAAATGGCTTGTAAACTTCTATCAAAATATTTTACAGATCGAGTTAATAAAAAAAAACAAGCTATTGTTTTATTACTTGATGAAGTAATTTAAATAATTTAGTTTTGTAAATTTTTTTTATAAACTTATTTTTTTAAGGTTGATCATTTACATACAAAAAATCAAACAATTTTATATAATATGTTAGAATGGCCACAACAACCTTATTCAAAATTAATTGTTATTGCAATAGCTAATACACTTGATTTACCTGAAACAATGTTTAAAAAAAAACTTCAATCACGTTTAGTAAGTTTATTTATTTTAATAAAATTAAATATATTTTCAAAAGTTATCACGTGGATGCAAACAAGTTTTTAGATAAAATTGTTCCTTCATGTTTCGATCGATTAAGATGGTCACTAGAAAGTATTAAACATTTGATTAGAATCAGAATTTTGTGCTCGTTTCGAATTTTTGTAAGACTCATAGGTCGGAAATTATGAGCAAACCTTTCAAAGATTTAAAAATCAAGTTTAGACGGTTTTCGATGTTTAATAAAAAGTGCAGAATACAGGTAACATTTATTCTAAATATAACAATATAAAGAGCAAATATTTCTCAACAAAAAGATTTTTAAATGAATCAATGGTAGAAATATTTATATTTTAGGGTTTAAATCGTGTCATATTTCATCCATATACATTTAAACAATTAAATGAAATAGTTCAAGCACGTCTTGGTCCTGATTTATCATCATTATTTGATAAAGATGCACTTGATTTAATATGTCGAAAAGTTTCATCAATATCAGGTGATGTTCGTCGTGTACTTCAAATATGTTCACAAACATTAGATATGGCACAATTAGATAAATTATCAAATAAAGTTACACTTGAACATGTACAAAAAACATTTGAACGTTTATATACATCAACACGAACGATATTTATTCGGTATATTTAAAAAGAAAACAAGATCTTTTTTTGGCTATGTAAATCAATTTTTCTTTTTTCAATAGAAATTTAAATCCTATTCAACGTAAAGTACTTGAAGCTATTCAAGATGAATTATCATATGGAAAAGGACGAGAAATTACAACAGTTAATGCTATTTATGATAGACTTGGTATGATCAAATATTTTATTTATTGTTTTTATTCGAGAATATAATTTTTTTATTTAGATAAAAAAGAATATAGCTTTACAGATGTTCGTCGTATTTGTGCACAATTATCAGCGTGTGGATTATTATTATTAGATAACTCATCAAATAGTACTGCTCGACAAAGTGTTCGTTTGAGCATGCCTATTCATTTACTTATATTTGCACTTAAAAATAATAATTAATCTTTATATTTTCTTTAAAAAAATGATTAATAGAATAAAAGATCTCTGAGACTAGAACTGAATATTATAAATAACAAGGAACAATTGATGTTTCTTTAGTGAAGAATTTCTAAAACCACTTATTTTGATGGTTCAACTTATAATCTAACTATTGATTCTAAAATTGTAGTACAAAGTTCAATATAATGTGGTTATGGTGATACATTTGATTTATTACATGAATTCAAAATATAATTGAGTATTAATGAAAAAAAAACAGAAATATATTGTGGATAAATTTGCATATTTGAAATGAGAATATTTGATTCTCATAATCAACTATCTATTAAATAAATGATCAAATATTTGACGAAATTTTCAATTAAAATCAACATTAATAGAATATAACTATTCATTTTATATCTTTCAGATTGCTAAATAGAAATCGTATTTCTAGCGACAACATCTTCCTTATCTTAATATTTCACTTTTTTTCTAGCATGAAGCGAATAAATATTTTATTATATGTAAGTTTTCAAAAAAAAAAAAAATTTTGAAAAGAGTAGGAAGTGAATCTGAAAAAGCATATACGAAATCATCAACAAAATAACATATATTAGACTGGCATTTGTTTACCATTTCTGGCTTTCTACACAAGGAATTTCTATATAGTAGATGCATATGTTCAATGAAGATTTGTATATAAAATGTATTTGGTTCCTTTAACACGTTTTCGTTAATGACAACAGATATTCATTTATCAAGGCTACCTATATTCTTATTGCTATTATCTCTTGAATCCGATTATTAGCACAAAAAAAATTTTCAGGATGAAGAATACGAAATTCGTATACATTCAGAAACGATGATATTTTGATGTACTGGATCCAAAAAAACTGCGCTGCTACCGATATCAAAAGGATAGGCCTGAGGTCATTACGTGCTATTTTTCTATAAGCTCGTAAAACAGTAAACATACAAGGAGAAATGATCAACGTTTGCTAGCGAAAAAATGACACAAAACAGGCTGATGGACTATAGCCAACACGTTGAAAATTAATGCAGTGATACACCGTTTTCAACTATCGGAATGTGATGACTCTTTAGTATTTCATTGTTCAGTATTACGACCATATTTCTCCGTATATGATACAGAGAAATACGGTCGTAATACTAAGTCATGAAATATACTAATATATGACGATTTACAGTCGTTTACGACTATACTTATTCAACCTAGGTTGACAAGTCTATTTGTTATATAAGAAGCAAAGACAAATTCTTTTAAACTTTTTTTTTCGAATGACAATAATCATCGTTCTTTTAACCTTTATGAGTATAGTATGCGGTCACACGTTTGATGACTAACATTTCATTAGAAGATTTTTACTTCAGTTATGCATTTGATTCATGGTTTTGAAAAATTAGTCCTATTTGATAATCGACGCATCAAAAAATTCTAACTTTAGTTTACAATCGAATGAGATATTTTTTGTTAGGAGCAAGTTTCTGTAAACATTTAGAAACAGTTTATTGGTGCTGCTCTATAATTTTCACTCAAGTGGTACTTGGTAGATTGACAAGAATATATCAGTGCCCCTAATGCTCGTATGATAATTATGTATCTTTTTCAGTTCTCGACTATATCATGTAAAATATTTCTTTAATCATTTATTACTTCAAGGTTTCATATAGATGTCGCTGGTATGAAATGCATGTACAAATAACTGCCAGAAAGAAGCATTTTTTAATCTTTCTACCAGCATATTACTAAGAGTTAACATTCGTCATTGGTTTTTTCTGTTTTTTTTCTTTTCCTGTGTACTCTATAGTATTGTATGTGGAGAAATGCACGGGTCTGGCCTCGTGACAATAATCAAACGAATAGTTACTAGTTCTTCTTCAAGATTTTACTCGACTACATTCATTAGATCAAGAAGATTTATGTCTACAGGTTTGTATTTTTCAATTTAACTAATGAGAATAGATATTTAAAAAAATGATTTTTTTTAGCACATAGTAATAGTTCGGTGCCTCGCATCGATGATAAAGATGGAACATATTCATCTGGATGTACACTTTCCTATTGGCTTGATTCACTTGAACGACCTAAATTTCCTAAATTAATGGAAAATAAAACATGCGATTTTCTTGTTGTTGGTGCTGGAATTTGTATGTAGATTTTTGTCATTTTTTTTTTCTGTTTCAATAAAATAAATTTTAAATTATTCATATATATTTAGCTGGTATTACAACAGCATATTGTCTTGCTGAACATGATCCATCTAAACAAATAATTTTAATTGATGATGGTGAAATATGTTCAGGTGAAACAGGTCGAACAACAGCTCATTTACAAATTGAATATGATGATCATTATTATGTTATTGAACATATGTTTGGTGAAGAAGTTGCACGACTTGTTTGTCGATCAAATCATGAAGCTGTTAATTTTATTGAACAGGTTGTTAAAAAAGAAAATATTGATTGTGAATTTGAACGATTACCTGGTTATTTAATACCAGCAAAAGAAAGCCATGTAAAAGATATTATTGATAAAGAATTTAAAGCATCATCAAAAGCTGGTATGACTGTTGAATTACTTGATGCTGAATCAAAAAAACCAATATATCCAACTAATTATCCACAATCACATTGGCTTCGTTTTCCAAATCAAGGTCAATTTCATCCTTTAAAATATTTATGTACACTATGTCAAATATTAACAAAAAAATTTCAAAATGTACAAATTTTTACAAATAGTCATGTTTTAGAAATTAATGATGATAATAAAGATGATGGTACAGGAGAAGTTTATGTTGTTACATCAGATGGTAAACGAGTAGATTGTAAAAAAATGGTTTTAGCTACGTAAGTTAATCAATTATATTTATTTCTAAATAATAATATTTATATTATAAATAGATATGTACCAGTTAATGATCGAGTAACAATGTATACAAAAATGGCAGAATGTCGAACATATGCTATGGTAAGTGTTATGTCCACATTGTTATTTTGGTTTTTTTTTGAATAAGACATTTTTGTTTTTATTATTATAACAAAAAAAGGCGTTTGAAGTAGATAAAGGTGTTATTGAACGAGCTCTTTATTGGGATACTGATGAACCATATAATTATCATCGTTTAACATCTGATGATAAATCAAATTCATCAAAGGAATTATTGATTGTTGGTGGCAAAGATAATTTGGTATTAATTTTAAATTTAATTTTTAAGTATCATTTAAAAATATTTTTCTAGGTTGGTCATAATCTATCTTCATATGAAGAGACATATAATGCATTAGAAGCTATAGCTCGTGATAAATTTCCTATTGCAGGAAAATTACGTTATCGTTGGTCAGGTCAAGTTGCTGAACCTATTGATACATTACCATTTCATGGTCTTAATCCAGGAAATAAAAATATTTATATAATAACAGGTGATTCAGGAACTGGTATTACAAATGGAACAATTGGAGCATTAGTTTGTCGTGATCTTTTATTTGGATGTGATAATCCATATGCTAAAATATATGATCCTAGTCGTCTAATGATTAAAAATCCATTTGGATATATTAAACATAATCTTGAAGCAAGTGCAGCTCTCTTTGATTATGTTACTCCTGGTACTGGTCCATCAGATATTGAAGATTTAAAACTTGGAGAAGTAAGTTAAACAAAATAAAAAATAATCAAAGAATTATTTAATTTCTTTTTCTCTTTTTAAGGGTTGTATTTTTCGTGAAGGTTTACAAAAATTAGCTGTATATAAAGATACCGATGGAACTATTTATAAATTTTCAGCAGTATGTCCACATATGAAAGCTCTTGTTCGTTATAATCCATTAGAAAAAACATTTGATTGTCCATTTCATGGATCACGTTTTGATAGATATGGCAAAGTAAGAAACAAAAAAAAAAAAGATTTCTATTTTCCTTACAATCGGTTGATAAATGTTTCTTTGTATTTTTTAGCCTATTAATGGACCTACAAAACATGGTTTAACTGATGGTTATTGTGAAATTATTCGACCAAAATCGTCGGCATCATTAAAATAAGACAATATTTAAAAAAAACCAGCATTTATAAGAGAAATCATCTATTCTAGCATTTTAATATGACGTTTGTTTGATTTGTTTTTATTATACAAATATAATCTTGCTGATATAATAGTAAAAATGAAAAAAAAAATATATGTAGTATTAATATATCAAGAATCTATTTTTTGTTTAATTTAATTTTCATCATGCTTAAATTTAAAAAAATATCAGATGTTCTAATAGAAAAACTCGCTATGTTTAGAAAACTGTTCATCAGTTGCAAATAACAATTGAATCAAGATAGGATAGTGTAAAAATGAGAAAACTCAATATTGAATATACACGCATAATGCAACAACTTCTGAGACTTAATTTTTTTTGGAATTTTATTACTCCCGATTTTCATCTAAATCTAAAATAAAAAAAAACGAAGTTTATGCTAAAGACAAAGATAAGACCAAGAGTAGTGATATATCTGATGATAAGGACTAATGCTTCTCTTCTAATACAACTAGAGCGCATCATTTTCTATCAAAAGGTAAATTAAATTATTTGAATGAATCCTAAAAGACGTGAATCTCGATAGTATCTCGTGGAATACACAAGTAACGTTCGTTAAGTAAATGCTAGATGAATACAAGAGATGACTGAACATATGATAACAATTCGTTTCACAAGACCAAGTTTTTTCATTATAATAAAATTTTGTTTTTATGTTTATAAAGAAAAATTGATTTTGAATATACTACACTTGACTAATTAAATTCAGCTTATATGTGCAATGTTATTGGTTTTTCTACAGAAATTTTGTGAAATTTTTTGATCGTTGCACTGTTGTAATTATATTCGTTGTTGTTCTTTAATAGTGTTTTCAAAACTTTATTTTTAATCTCAAATGATAATTGAATAAGTGATTAAAAAAAAGATGCTTTTTCTTTCTTAAGAGTGTGAGTGGTGATCTCCTGTCCATACACCCAGACTCACACTTACATTTACACTTAAGAGTGAGTTTCTTTTTATTTGTGCTTCACTTTCTTTATGATTTTTGTTAACATTGGATATGCGCTTGGAAAGATATAAGTGAGGGAAGAAAAGAAATACTTCACCAATGCTACTTTTATATAATTTCATTGGAAAAGCTTTTTCTTTTTCAGCTTTTCAACATTACTTTCCCATCGCATACACACATGTAAAATTTATCAAAGTCAAGAAGTGTGCGTGTGTGTGTTGAAGAAGAAATCGAACTTTTCACTTCTACTCTACAACAGAAATACAATAGACGAGAAAGTCTTTGAACGAAGAAACAAAAGCTAAATAATTCTTTTCAACAGGGTGTGAGTGTTGGTCTTCCATCCCTATATCTGCATACATCCACATACACGAATACTCACAAGAATTTGACTTCTTATGCGCTCCTGTCCTTTGTGGCAACCTAGAAAATATCTCAAATCTTGAGGTTTTCATGTTGAATTACTTTCACAAAAGGTCAAATAGAATTAAAAAGCTAGGAAGTAGATAGGACTACATTAAAATGTTAAATTTGAAGGCTTGACACACTTTAAGACCACAAAAAATCTCTTTTTCCCAAAGAGCTACACTATAATTATGGGTCACCCTTTTAATCGTTTTCACCAGAGAACAAAGGCAAGAGAGAGCGATGGTTCCACATAGCACTGTTAAGAAGATATTATATAGCTATATTGTTAGACTGATTGATGACATAAACATTCTTATTCTAGTCTAAAAGCAAAGAACGAAATCCAAATCTGGCTGCAACAGTTGCAGCAAGTTCTATTGAAAATGGAATGTAATGGTAAATAATATTTGTCAGATATATGTATTGCGAAGTTGTTTTCTACAGAAGTAGCAAAAAATCTCCTGTTGGATTCATACACTGAAATAGCACTTTCTCAGTCGTTATCTCCTATTACCAAAAGAAGAGGTAGTCTTGTCATTGTTCGTTAAGTCGATACTCTAGCAATATTCTTAGATGACATTTAATATTTTTCTTCGTATCAAACGTCTAGAAATAATGTTTGCAGAGCCCAAGATATGAATTTACAGTCGAATCAGACGTAGCAGTGTAGGTAATGGATGAGAATATATTCACTAAGTTCATTATTATAGAAACTCAAAGCATTGAGGATTTAGATGAAGAGAACACCTATAGCCTTAGCAAGAGGGAAACTGGTAAGATGATAGAGAAAAGTATCAAGCAATGCAGACAGAAAAGCAACATTTTTTATTGCCTTTGACATCAATTTCCCTTTCTCACAGCCACTCGTCAACGTATATTGCTCTTCTGTATTACTCATTGAGTAAATAACGAAAGGATGAAAAAAAAACTGTGCGAGGAAAAAACCTACAACGATCAAAACAATACAACACGTGCAAACGCACTATATATTTCACAATGAAGTATGAGTGCAATCATCGAAGAATATAATCATTTTCAGCGATGAAACGTTAACTCGAACTCGTTATAGGCATTCGAAAATATCTAAAAGGTATGCTCTTCTTCACTACCACAAACATCTATTTAGTAAAGATAATTTTATGTTTTTGTTATTTAGTGAAATATGCATCGAATTCAAGCTATTTGTTTGGGACACAAAGAAAAATTCATTGATAATTATCAATCAATCGAAAAATTAGAAGCACAAGTATTGGAAAAGTATAGAAAATATTTGGTTCAAACAAATGTCAAAGAAATATATGTTCCATTCATATTAGCATATAAAAGTGAAGTAACTGGTAAAGAAGAAATACTAACAGACATAAATGTGATTCCTAAGAATAATGGACAATGGTTTCGACTGTATGTTAAACGGGTATGTAAAACAATGGATTCCATTATTTTTTTCGAATACAAAATAACAGCGTAATATGTAAGTAGAAAGGAATAGACAAATAGTTTATTTAAAGAATATGATTGTTTTCAATCAAATTTTGATTCGAAAATAAGTTCTGTATTTTTCCGACCAATGTTTTTGAAAATTTCAATTTCGTATTGACTGTCAATCTTCATGCATAATGCAAAGGACATATCTCATTACTATAATATGAAAATACAAAAAGTAGAAAGAAAGCGAATGTAAAGAATAGAGTGTAGGGAACATATTTTTCTTTTTTCTAATTTTCTTCGTATTCACATGAACACTTAGAAGTCTAGTACTCGATTAAAGAGGAGTAACACCAACCATTAGTTGGCATAGATGTTTTGAAAAAGCTCGAATATATTGTTTACAATTATATGATAATGAAAGACATTTAGTTGCTTTCATGTCGTTGTCTGTCACATCAAAGTTAATAAACTAAGTCGAATCGAATAAATATCTTTGCGGAAAGAATAAAATTAACGCTAAATTATGCAGCAGAAGATCAGAAGTGTTAAAATCTTTATAGAACAAAACATCGACAGAGTTGATTTTCAACTCATGCGACTTCGAAAGGACGAACGTCGTTGACGTTTAATTTGAGTCATTAACCAACAGAGTTTAATCAAACATCGTCATTGCGTGCTTAAAATCGTCTATCCATTGTTGTGTTGAACTCTGAATTTTCATGAATCAAGATTCTTATCGAAATTTTGTCGCCTTAACGTATACAAGATACAAAAAGGCCGGTGAATTGAATTTAATACATTAGACGAACAGATGAAAACCAACAAACGTCTCGCATTATCAAACATGGGCAATTACTGCGTTGACAATATATGTAGACTCAATAAAGAACTGTTGGATTTGAACATGGCTAATTCTTCTGTGTCTGTACTAACGAGAGAACCATCCCAAGTGACACCCATCATTTGAGCTCTTTTTGAGCCCACGAGTAGATTAAAATCTAAAGTCGAAAATTCCGTTGTTTAATATTTTGACTAATATCTCAAAATCGAACGAATCCTTTTAGGTTTTTGCTAATCTCACTGAGGCCTACTCGTGGACCAAACAGTAGATATCACTTGAGGTGACTTCGTCATAAGCCGATATAATTTTCCTTGTGCATTAAGTTAATTTTCCAGTCTTGTAACATTATACTTCGCCTATATTTCTTTTGAATGCTCAAATGTCACATCAAAAGTATTGTACATTGTTTTAACAAACGTACTGTTATCATTCTATTTTCAAGATATGGGATACATGTTGTGTATGTATCAGTCCATTTGGTATTGTACCTGATCAATTACCGTGTGAATGTCCAATAGAAGATTGTAGTTATCAATATTGTAGTAAATGTGTACAATCAATAAAAACATGTAATAACATAAATAAGGCACAATTCTATTGTTTATATTGTCAAAATTCATCTATGAATGATGCCAGAGTAAATGAATTATTATTAAGTTTATTATGGCAAAAATATTCTGTTAAATATGGTATCGATTTATTATCATCAACAAATATTATGCCAGGAGCTCTTTCAAACGATATTTCTAGTCGAATAATTCATGTTCAATCATTAATACAAACATTAAATGGAAAGATTAATAATGATATGTTTATTTCTGAATCTGTTCAATTACTCATTGTACGTGCAAGTACATTTATCAAAAATTTAAAAAGAATCAAACGCGACGTAGATAAATTGATTTCAACAAACAATGATGATGATGAATTGAATCATTGTTTTACGATCTATTTAAATGAACTAAATGGTAATCATGATAAAGTTCGAAAATGTGAAAATTTTATTGAAATATGTGAATTATTATTATATGAAATTCAACAATTAGAAATGAAAAAATTTTTTCCATCATTAAATGATAAAATGAATCAATGGGAAAATACATTATTTACAAGCGATCAATTTGAACCGAAAATTATTGATGTTTTTAGATCACTGGAAGATGATCTCGGCCGAAATATTATTCCCAGTGTATCGTGTAGGATAGGATTGATTGGTGAAACAAGTGCAGGAAAGACTTCTTTGGCACTTGCATTAAGAAGAATTCAAGATAATTATACAATTGATTTTCAATCAAAAGAACTTCCAAACATAATACTCTCTTCACCAATCGGTGTTTATAAAAGTACATATTGTCAATTGGAATTTGAACATCAATATAATAATGATAAAAAAGTAATATTTGTTGATATTGAAGGATCTACTGATAACGATTTATATGTTAAATCAGGAAATTATTTTGATCAAATAAAAAAAGCAGATTGTGATTTGTATATTATTGTTTTTGATCATAGTTTTACAGATGTTCATCGTCAATGGCAACAATATATTGTAACTCATTTGAATCGTACATGTTGGATTGTACGAAGTAAAGTAGATGAATTATTTATTAGAATATTTAAACAAGATGTTGGTCAAGATTTTTATTTAACTGATGAAATGACAAGAAAGAAATATGCAGAAAAAATAATGCAACGAGTTCGAGAACTTGGCATTTTAGACAATAAAGGAAAAGAATTATCTCCTGTATATTTTACATTTATTTCAGACGAAAATCATATTCGTAATCAAAATTTATCCATACAAACATATGTACAATTTGATCTTGAAAAATTAATTAATGATATTATAAATTTACCAATAAGTTTTCATGAAAATCGTCTACAACAAATGGCTATATATGCAACAGCTCGAATTATTAATATTTGTTTTCGTCGTGGTTATACTTTGAATGTAATGAAATATAAAATTTTAGCAGGTTTTGCTGCTGTTATACCATTTTTAGATTTAGTTCCAAGATATTTTGCACGTGAACGAATTCGTCAAAAATTTGGTGTTAATACTTGTTCATATTTTATGAAATGGTGGACTGGTGAAAGAGATGAATTTCACGATTATTTAAAAGAATTCAACATTGAAATTGATGAATCTGATTTTAAAACATCAGCTTTAAAAAATACATTTAAACTTAGTGGTGTTTCAAGTGAAGGCAAAGTAACAAATACATCTTCAATTGCTGTTAAGACTGCAACAGGTATTGGTGCTGCTGGTGTTTCAATATCGGAAGATGGTCTTAGAACTGTTGGAATCGGTACAACACATACTGTTCGTGGTTTGTCAGTTGGTTTAATTGTTGTTAGTGCATTATTAACAGCAGGAATGTGTGCTTGGTCAGCCGTATCCAATGGTAAACAAATGTATGATTATTTAAATCGATTATGTGATGATCTAATATTTGTTAGTGGACATGTTGCAATAAAAATTATTAAAAATAATCATGAAATACGCGATGAATTTTTAAATCAAACATAAATAAATATATATTTTACACTAAACAGTGTTCGATAAATTTATCTTATTTATTCAATAGAATCATGTTTTTATTATCTGCTAGAGAGAGAGAGAGAGTGACATGCAGTAACAGATTGAATGTGGATATCGCGATGCTTCTCATTCGTATCCATACTCACATTCAATATAGGTACTACTCAAAAAAAAAAACATAATACAATCATGAAAAGATAAAACATTCTGATAATAGTTGATTGTGCACGATCTGTAGACAAGTTTTTATCAGTTAGTGATTTATGATTGTGTTTAGTTAATATGATTTGCTATTTATTAAAAATATGTAACAGGTTATAGTGTTCAATGATAGGTTGGAAAAACTTCAGGATTTAAGAAGTAGTTCGAAGACTTGATTCGAACTTTAAACGTCTTTTCATTTTATGTTTCCCAATAATAATACAAAAAATCCGATGTATTTCATCATTTCTAATATTGAGATGTTCATTTATTTTTATAAAATAAATTAAAATGATTTACCTATAATTAAAAGTAAAGATAGGAAGTCATTTTATTGTAGAAAATAAATAGAAAAGAAAATCTTTTTCTTACGTTCGAATCGACTATTTGGATGTATTTGTTTTTATTTCTTTAAAGATGTCTTATCAACAAGGTAATATTTGAAGAACAAGAAAATACCATCTGTCAATATCCAACAATATGTAAAAATAAGTTACATGATACAAATAAATTAACTAAAAACAACGTTATTGAACATTATAAATAAATACTTAAATGAAAAATATATTTTAGAAAATACAAACTATTAATACAACGAGAAAAATTGATAGAATTTTATTTAATTTTTGATTGACATTGAGATTTTCTTTTTAGTGTTAAATTTTTTAAAGAAAATGTGATTTGTATTTGTTATAAGTAGTGCATGTGCCACATTCTCTCGTCTTTATTATTTTGATATACTATGGTATTCAGGGTTTGTTCAATATTATCGTCGACAACGATTTGATCATCATTGTTATCCATCATCTGATAATGGTATTCAAGTTGTATATAAATCAAAAAATTATATTGTTGTGAATATAGATGATCATGTTTCAATTGATGCTTACGAGGCTACAGCACAAATATAAAGGAGAGACAGAATTAAGGGGTAAAAGTATGGCACAAAACGTTGAAAAATATTCGATATTATCATTAAGTAGATTTCGGTAAATTTTTTTTATTTAAACAAACAAAAAAAAGAACAATCTTTAAGGCATAAATGGATGTATGTGTTTTATTCGTTCAACAGGCAACAATTGTCTTGCTTCTAAAGCATTTATTGATAAACGTATTTTAAAATATTATTTAGCCCGTGTCATATTACGTGCATAATCTTTGACTATTCATAAAGATCAGAAAATATATGATGTACTAACAAAAGAGAATGTGGATCTTCTCTTCGTTCACACCTTTAAGCAAAGGAATTTCTCAAAATATTTAAATTCTATTCTATAATAAAAGTTAAACTTTATTTTTTTTAATCATATGTTTCAATTTATTTGTACATAAAACAACAATAATAACAACACTTAGAAAATCCCATTCAAGTGAATATGTATATACATACAAACATAATAATAATAATAATAATCTAATCTATTTGACATCAAAAAAACAAAAAACAAAAAACAAGATCATATATCTGCATATTCGAATTCCAAACAAATGAATGTATACAAAATGTAAAACAAAACAAACAAGAAAAAAAAATTAAACTAATGAATTACGATGAAAATGTTCGTGCACGTTCACGTAATTTAGCTATTTCACTTGATATTATTAATGATGGACCTAATTTTATTTTCATTGTATCACGTAAATGTTCTTGTGTCATTAATAATAATGCTTGACCATCCATTTCACTTTCATAAAAAGCCTCACGTATTGTATTATTTGTTAAACGTGCAATAAATTCGCCAACTTGAAATACTGTCCATTTACTTGGATCAGCTGGTAAACCATGATCAGGTGGTAATGATATTTGTTCATCAATATTTGTTTCAATTGTTTGTTGTGATATTGAATTTTCAATAATTCTTATTGGTTCATTAATTGGTGGTGTTTTTATATGATCAAGATTTTTACCATTTGTTGTTTTAATTATTTTTGATGATTTTGTTGAACATGATTTAGAACAAAATTTTTTTTCTTGATTATAAAAACGTTCTGAAAAATCAACTTTTTTACATAAAATACAACGAAGTTGATCAGAACCAAGATCACTATTATTATCATTAAAACTATGATTTTCTTTTTCTTTTCCATGTGAATTATTTAATTCTTTTGAATTATCATTATTATCATCTATTGGAAATGGATGACTACTTTCACGTATAACAAAACCACCAATATAATGAACCACAATATCATTATTTTGTGTTTGATTAAGAGATTTTATTGGTGAAGGATTTAATTGAACAACATTAGGTACTGTTGTTGATGTTGAAGCTATAGTTGATGAACGAGGAGAACTTGTTGTTGGTGATGATGTTGATGAAATTTGTAAATTTTTTAATGGAATTGTTGCTTGATTTTCAATTGTTTGAGTTATTGGTGGAATAAATGAACGAGAAATAGTATTTGTTGATGGTGGAGGAAGAATTGTTGTTGGTTGAGATGTATAAGAATATGAAGATGTACATGAACTAATATTGTTATTATTATTATTATTATGATTATTATTATTATTAACGGCGAAAATATTTAAAGTTGGCGCAGCAAGCATGTTTGTTGACGATGCATTGCTATTGAGCAAAGATGGATAAGAATATTGCTGTTGCTGTTGCTGTTGTTGTTGTTGTTGTAACAATGATGGATTATTAACAGGTATTGTAGTCTATAAATTTTAGAAGAAAAAATTCAATTGTTATAGTCCCTATAGTAGATTAAAATTAGGCACAAAAACGAAGATTATGATCAAATGTAGAAGTACGAAAGTAATATTATCATATTGAGCTGTAATTATTAGAATACTAAGGATCCATGTTTTTTAGATGGTCAAATTCGAAAGAGCCTACAGCTCTTTGATAGATACTCTCAACAATAAAGTTTACAGTAAAATCTTCAATTTACAGGTGAATTATCTTATAAAGCAATTAATTCTTTAGGTCGAGACTGGAAATAAAAAAACTTGCTCCCCCCTTCTCCACAAACCTTTAGTTCTATTGACAATTGAATATATATATGATAATATAAAATTTTAAGGTTCTCTTCAAAGTTTATTCCAATCTGTTTTACTCCAGAATGCCAGAAACTTGTCTCGAACAGGAATTTCAATGAGAGAGCTCTCTTCAAATGTCCACCTTTCTGTCGATTTTTTACAAATTCGTGATAACTCTGAATAGTGAAATAAAAATGTGCAGACAATGCTGTTGCGAGGTGAATAGAAATGGACACAGCCTAGTCGTAGGTCGTCTATGGTAGGAATTAGGTCACATCGGGTTTCGTTCTTTCTCTCCAATCACCGCTTCGAGCACTCCGAGTCTTCGGATTTTCTTCCGAATTTTTAGCACTTTCCACTTCTTTTCAATCTTATTTCATAATGAAATACGAACATCTTAGAATCGATTTTCTTAAAAAAAAACAAACGCTTACTGTATGATTAATTGGTTGACTTGGAAAAATTAATGAAGTACCACCATTTGTATGAGGATGTATATTATTAAATGTTGTTGTTGTTGTTTGACCAGGTATTAGTAATGTTGTTGTAGTTGCTGTTACATTTGGTATAGTTAATTCTGTACCTTCAGGCATTGGACGACTTTTGATTGGTTTGTTAGTGAATGGATCACGTTCATATAATCTAAAACAAAAACAAAAAAATTAATTTCAAAAAAAAAAAAACAATGTTGAAGTTTTACCTTGGTCGCCCACGTTTCTTTTTCGATAAACTTGAACTAATATATCATTCAAACAATAAAAATCAAAATAGATTGATGAAAATTTCATTTACCTGCTTGAACGTCGATGACGATGATTAGCTTTACGTGCTATTTGTGAAAGTGAAAGAGAAAGACCCAGATCTGGTGTTGTTGAACCATCTAAAGCTATTCATATATAAATAGAATTTACATTTTTATTTTTACAACTCTTTGTTTTTTCTACTAACCAGATATATCATCTAATGATGAATCATTCTCATTATGAATTGGTGATAGATCTCTTCCATGTGATTGTATACTATTTCCATTTAATATTGATGTTGGAAGTATTGGATTTGGTTGTAGAAGTGATGGTTGATGTGTTACAATATTACAACCTATATTTCAAAATATAATTAATAGAAATAATTTTTTTGTTTTTCATTTCATTTATTTACCATTAATTAAAGATGCTGTTGCAGGTAATTGTGTAATGCCTGTTAATTGTTGTGTTGTCATTGTTGTTGTATCACTTGTTAACGTAGCTATAATAACAAAAGAAAAGAAGAAAATTTTTGATAATAATAATAATAATAATCAAAATATATTACTTCGTTGCATATCAATTGTAGAACTTGTACGAACAGTTGTTACTGTTTGTGAAGAATTTTGATGTGACTATTAATATAATTATGTTATTATGTAACATAGAGCAAAATTTCGTTTCTTTTTTTACCTGTTGTGTTGTAAGAGGTGTAACAGTAGGTTGTTGAAAAGTATTTATTTGTGAAGAATTGGATACTGAGAAGAGAAAAAAATATTTTATTTTTAAGCAAGAAATAAAATTTTGTTAGAAAACTTACATATAGAAGAATCTCCATTAGTTTGAAATGATGGTATAACAGGTTGATTAGCTGCTGAAACAACAGTTATAGGTGTTGCTTGAAGAATTTGACCAGATTGATTACGAAATGTAATAGGTTTTTGACCATCATTAGCAACTTGTACAAGCTGAAAAAAATCAATTTTGTTTTTCCTTGATTAAATAAATGGGAAAAAAAAGTGTTAACTTACTTGACCTTGATTTCCATCAACAACTAAATAAGTAGTAAAACCCTGAGATTGATTAGTTGCAGATGGTTTGATGACTGGAACATCTGAATAAAAAATAAAGAACTTTTGTTATATTTTTTTACTGGTAATATAAATTACTTGTTGTTGACACAGGTTTTGGAATAAGTGGTGCTAAACAAAAAAAGAAAAGATATATATGAATTTATTTATTCAAATCACTTACTCATTTGATTACCAAGTACAACAGTTTTTTGTGGTTGAGGTAAAATAGTTGATGTTTTACCAGTACTTGGTCGAGCAAGTAATGTTGCTGGTTTAGCTGGTGACCGAGTTATTTGTTTATTATTATGAGAAGATCGAGAACCCTAAGAACAATAAAAAAAAAAAATATTATATTCAAAATTTTCTAAAGAACAAAAATGATACAAACTCGTTTTGTTTGTTTGATTGTTGCTGTTGTTGTTTGAATAGTAGGTGTTATCGTTTGATCCGAAGTTATTGGTACAGCTATTAATTGTGTATAGGTTGGTGGTGCAGGTGCTATTGCTAATTCATTCGGTGCAATAGTTGCAGGTGGTGGAGGTTGCATGATATGAAATGTTGGTTGTTCAGTATCATCAGATATTGGAGGTAATGGTACATTAGTAATTTCTGATGATTCTGAAGAAGGTACTATTGGTTGTGGAAGCGGTGCTTCAGGTAATGGAGTTGATACAGGTATGGATTCCACCTGCATCTTATATGAGTGATATTGATATCTAAAATTGAAAATAATTTTTTTTTTTTTTTGAATTGATTATTTTATCATTTAGTTGATCGCCGATGCAATCTTCTTAGTTTTTCTTTGATAGAAAATGAATAGGTAAAAATTAAGAGAAAGATGTTTCTTTAAAAACAAATGTCGCATGTATTGAACAGACGAAACGATGAAAAAAAAAGACGCGTGAACGAAAATTTTTTATTGGTTGTTATAATGTGTTTTATTTCAGATAACCAATAAAAAAAAAAAGAAATTAATAACCAATCATACTCTTTATTTAATACTGATTTCTTACGACCTCTATAAAATAAAATTCTCTCGAAAAAATAAATATATATAATTTTGAAAATTAACTATTGAACTAATCATATTTATTTTCGTTTATTGTTTGATTATAATTAATAATAGATAAAGAAATTCGAATATACTTCACAGCAGGAGTGTTTCGATCGAGAGAATGACCTTTCAATCTTGAAAAAATTTTCGTTTGTTCTCTAGTGAAGTTCCAGCATTTATTGTTTTATTGCTTTTTTTTTCATATACGATCAACCCTGTCTCATTCAATTATTTTGTTCACGAAATCTTTGAAATATTTTTCATAACCGACACCTTATTTTATTTTGAAATATCAAATAAAAAAAGAAAAAGAAAAAGAAAAAAGAAATCACAGATTTATTGCGGAAAAAATTTTTTCACATATTGCCATCATTTTTATCAAGTAATTTTAAGACTGCACCAACTAAATAAAGACTACCAGTAACTAGAATCGATGGTTTTGATGATTTACTATCATCAATCCATGCTAATGCTTGTGATACTGTATGAAAACAATGTATTGATGGTATTGTTGTTTGATTTTCTATTGTTGATAACCAAAGTTTTTCAAATGCAGCTACATGTAATGAAAGACGGCCTATTTCACTAATAATATTTGCTGTTGCTCGCCATTGATCTATAATAAAAAAACGAAACAAAAATATCAAATAAAAATCCTCCACAAATTTGATTACCATTGCCAGGTTTTGTATCTGTTTGCGAAGTATTATCAATAGTTGTTAGTGATGTAATCGGTGAACAAAAGGCAATAGAATCGAATTTACATTTCTATATATATATATGTATTCAATAAAATAATCAAAATGGAAAAAAAAAAATTAGAATTTTATACCATTAAAGGTTGAAGTAATATATCTGGTTGTCGATCATTTGAACAATAAAATAAAAGAATAAGTCTTTGTGATGTAGTTTTTTTTGATAATGAATTAATAAACCAATTTTTACATTGTTCTACTGATTCAATAGTACTAATCAATAAATACCACAAGAAAAAAACATTTACACAAAAAAAAAAAGAAAAACAATATAAATTTAACTTACTGTGCACCATCAAGGTAATATGTTGCATTTGGTGTATCAACGATTTCATTACGACCTGACCAACGACATGTTGCTAAACCTTGAAGAATTTTATTATTTAATGGTGCATTTTTAAGTTCATCATACGATAATCCTAAAAAGAAAATGATAGTACTACATATTAAAGAATAAAAAATATTGATTATATATTAACCTTCTCGAGCATGTAACCAATGAAAAACTAATTCAATTGCTAATGAAGCATTGATTTCTTGTACATCTCCAGCAAGTGAAATTTGAAATGGATAATTTAAATAAGAATTTAATGGAGATGCAATTTTTAATGAACACTTAAAAGAAAAATTATAATTGAAAATATTTCTATTTGATTTTTTCATACATGTTTTTCTTCAGCTCTTTCATTTAAAATACGCATAGCTTCGGATACTTGTGGTACAGTTACAGCTGGAACACCTTCTTTAAATATTCCAGCTTTTTGCCATGCAATTTGTTCAATTGTATTACCCAATATTTTAACATGATCTAAACCTAATGATGCTATACCACATACAATTGGTGTTCTATGTGTATACATCATATAAAAATGTAAAATGAATAATAAGATATAGAATAACAAACTTGATAACATTTGTACAATCATGTTCTCCACCAATGCCTACTTCAACAATAGCAACATCGATCTTTGAAAATGATTCAAGTTTATTTATAGAAATTTCTTTTTTTCATTCAAACCTGCTCATGAACAAAAACATAGAACATCATTGTTGTTAGAAAAGAAAAATAATATGGCATTGGAGTTGGATCCTAAAATGGAAAAAAAATCACCTATCTTTATTGTTTTCAAGTAACGGACAAATCAGATTTGTATGAAAAACACAACTGATTTCTAACCTGCAGAAACATTGGATATTTCATCTTTTGTTATTACACATTATCAAGATTGAAAAAACAAGAACAATTGTGCTAACTATGATGATAGACCTTAGATAGATAAA
The DNA here is from genome assembly GCA_905250125.1 of Rotaria sordida. Classification (NCBI taxonomy): domain Eukaryota; kingdom Metazoa; phylum Rotifera; class Eurotatoria; order Philodinida; family Philodinidae; genus Rotaria; species Rotaria sordida. Next base: position 20,637 of record CAJNOL010001881.1, on the reverse strand, counting down.
TATTTTGACAAAATTTGAACGAATCTGGATCATGACTCAGGATGGTGTACTCATTTTACTAATGATGGAATGTTTCTAAGTATCAAATAACTTTTGAGTCGGAACTATGCGTATCATATAGATTCTAATGAGTTATGAATGTTCTAATAAAAGAGTTCGGAGTGATAGTTTATTGCAGCCAAGATACTATAATTTTAGTAGAATGTTATGATCACATCTAACGAACACCAGGAAAATAAAGTTTCGATTTTTCACTTGAAACCTTGCATAGAGACAGATCTTAATAAGAATGGCTTTTTCGATTGCACCTATTCTGAAATAAGAACATCAGAATTCGTCGTTGTACATGAGCGGTGTAAAAATATGCTTTAACCATAGCCGCATCTTAGGATAGAAGCAATCGAAAGATCTAAAAATTTTACAACAAACTGTTCTCATTAAGACTTGTCTCTATGGAAAATTTCAAGCCAAAATTCGAAACTTACTTTTTCTGGTATTTCTTTCCAAGCCCACGGCATTGTGCTAAAATTACAGTATTTCAGCAGTAATAAGCTATTAGTCGGAACTCTTTTCAGGATATCCATAACTCATTAGAATCTACATGATGCATATAATTTCGACTCAAAAGCGATTTGACACATAGAAACGTTGCCTCAAATGCTCATCTATTCGAAAATTCACTACAAAAACATTTATTAGTTCAAATTTAAAACTTTTTTATGAACCGATAGAGGACATTGAGCCAATTCCGAATATGTATTGTTTTTTGTCTACTCATTGGCTGAGTTTTTACGTAAAAATTTAATTTTTTTAAAGACAGACGCATTTTCAAACTAAGTTTTGATTAGTGAATTTTCCACTTCACTTAGCATTCGATACAAAAACTTATATTCAAGCAGATAGAACATGTCTTGAAATATATTGACTACCATTTGAATTTATAGAAAAGTTTACTTTCCTTTTTTTTTTCCATCTAATGTCCTCCTGGATGCATACTAGAAGGGTACAGAGTGATTTAGTCCGAGAAAAAAAGAAGTGTTGTGTAGGCGAATTCCAGAAGTAGAGATGCGTCACATCCCTCAAAAACAGTAGAATCTTCTTGTCGAAGAAATCATCATCAATTTTCTCTTTCATTCTTCTATCATTTGAAAAATAACTCAATAATAGTCTATTAACTTTCATTGTACTAATTGAATACTTGAGACTTAATCAACCTCCAAAAATGTATTATAATCAAATTACTTCAGCAGTTGATTTTTGAACTCCATTATGAATACCATTATAACATTGCCAAAAATACTCAACAAATTTTTCTTTTGATAATAATTCTCCATTAATTCGAATACGTTCACGTGCTTCAATTAAATGTGGCGAACTAAAAATTTATTTATTTCGAAAAACAAAAAAAAAAAAAAAATGAATTATTATAACTTGAAACTATTCTATACCTAAAAAATCCAGTTTTATAACCATATTGTCGTAAGATAGATTCCGTAAATGCACATGTTGATCCTTTGCCTTTTGTACCTGCTACATGTATTATGTTAAGTTTATCGATTTGATCCAACTGTAATTAAAAATTTAAATATAATAAATAAATAAAATATTTCAATAGAGAAGAAAAAAAAACAGTTCAATTGACTCGAGGCATACAGAGTACCATGCATACGAACAATATTACATTTGTTCACACTTACAACGCTGGTGCCTCAGTTTTTATCATTCGGTCACCTGAACATTCAGAAATGACAGATAACGTAGAATATTGCCCATTGATTTTCCACGTTGATCAGTTGATCTTAATGATGATTGATTTGTTTGTAAGACATTTAACGTTGAAATCGCTTCCTAAAATACAAGACAAAAAAAACAAAACAAATACAAAAAGAAAATTTCTTATTTTTCTAACTTCATAATGGTTTGATATTGTTTTAGTTACAGACGCCACTTTTCGAATTTGAAAATCTATTGATAAACGATATGAGACAGAACGAAATGGATAATATAAAAAAAAATTCATCTAAAAGAAAAAATAAATATCAACATATTTTCTAACGAAGAGAATCTTATCATTTATTACTGATCAAAAGAAATTAACATAATTTATGATTATAAAGAATTCAAAATGAAAATCATTTTTTTGTTTTAATATTAATATTAATTTAAATTGTATTTCTTCAAAAATTAAAAACAAGATTTTTATTTTTCTATTTGATTTTTTTTTAAATACTATTTCCATGATTTTGATATAAAAACAAAAACAAAATGAACTTCACATGATTCGTATAGAATGGCAACTAACGAAACATGATGATATTAGTAATATTTTTGATAGAATTATTTTTAGTAACATAGATAACAAAAATGATAATATCAAAAATAGGTGATTGAGTACTTCTCCTTGAAAATTGGTGTCGTTTTTTAGGGAAATATTTAATACTGGTAGTAGAAAACATGAAGAAAAATAGTTATAAGCAGTTGAAATAAACCAGTCGTGTTTTAGTTTTTGAAAAAAGAAAAACAATGGAAAGGTGTATTTTCTTATTTGGATACTTACTCCATCTAGAGAAAATAGAAAAAAAATAAAGTGTCTATGATAGAATAAACGGCAAGAAATACGAATTCATTTTCAATTGATATATTACAATGCTTCTTTTCAGAATAGTACCAAGGGATTCAAGATATCAGTTATAGGACGAAAATTGTATTTCTTCGTAAAGTGGATTTTCGTTCATTGTTGTGTCAGTGATAATCGAAAAGATTTCCGAAAGGGAGAAACCGTTGAATTCTATTAACGTTTATGAAAGCAAAAATTTTTCGAATGCTGTACTAGAAACTTTGCCATATTTCTTTATCGTATAAATTTTAAAAAAATGAACAATGGTGACTCAATGCAGTATTATTTATTGTAAGAGTTGCGAATTTCGACTTGAAACTTTGCATAGAGGCAGGACTTAATCCGAATAGCTTATTGTGGAAGTTTTAGATTTCTCCATTGCACCTATTCTGAAATAAGAATATCAGCACGAACCGTTGTATGTGAGCATAGCCGTATCTTAGGATAGAAACAATCAAAAGATCCAAAACTTTTATAATAATTATCTCTATTAAGGCTTACCTCTATGCAACCTTTCAAGTCGAAATTTGAAAGTTAGTGTTCCTGAGAGAAAACACGACATTCTTCTAAATTTACAGTATCTCCACAGTAATGAGCTATTAGTCGAAACTCTTTTCCCGGTATTCATAGCTCATTAGAGCTCACATGATGCGTATAGCCCTAACTCACAAACGATTTAATACTTAGAAAAGTTCCCTCGTTAGTAGACAAAAAAAAAAAGAGTCGAATATTCCAGATTGTTTGTAAAACTATACTAAAGTGTATTATTATTATTAATTATTCACATAACGATTATTTATTATTGTTTTAAGCAAATATTTACATAGTTTTAATACTATTTATAATTTCGTTTCCGATGTCCGGAAATATCGAAATTAATGTAAAATCGGAAACTATACTGTTAGATATATTGAAAATATTAGCTTGAGTAATAATGTTTAGTTTTCTTTTTTTTTTTAAAGAAAATTTATATTGACACAAAAATTTTGTACAAGTCATTTCAATAATTCAGATTATTTAGAAGAAAAAAACAGTTCGTAATTTGATCTTTCGATCACATAAAATCGATTTATTTTTTACAGTTAATTTAAATAATCTGACAAAATTTCTTCAAATATCTATTTAATTCAATAGAAAATGACTATAACTTATCACTTTCCCCATTAGAATTTGTCCTTCACACGTATTTTTTTTTATCAGTTTCCCAGGCTAATATACAAGTGTTTTATTTACATATGGTAATCTATGCCATAAATGCATGACCTATAAAATCTAGGTTTTTTTTTGCTCATATCGAGCAACAACATACAAATGTATCTTATCAATGATTACTTAATCAAATTCTAGGACATATCATTTTCCGTAATACTGTTACAAGATAAGAGAAAAAGAAATTCTTTCTCACACGGTTATCATAGTCACTCTATATTTCTTTTGTCAATAATGAAATCGATTAGAGAACAAAAAAAAAAAAGAAAAGAAAAAAGAAAGCTAGAAGCTCAAGATTTTTCTAGAGCAAAAAATAATTATAGAGTATGTTTAAATGAAAAGAGGTTTAGGTAGTATCTGATATACATAAATATACATAAGCACAATATACAAAGAAAAATTAATCATAATGAGAAAAGAAATTTTAAGACAACAAATCATTTACAAAAAAAAGAAGTTAAGAATATTTAATTAATAAAAATAAACAGAAAAGAAAATGGCACAATTCATTGTTTAAATTGAAGAAAAATTCTTTTTACCCTTTTTGTTTCTTTCTACTTGTCAATCATAATAATACTAATTTAAAGAAAACAATAATTGATAGATACAATATGGAAATATGACTAGACAAATAGGAACAGAAGACGAAAAGACGTACAGAAGCATTATTTGTTTTAGTTAAATGAATAAATTGAATTTCCTTTTAAAGAGAAAAAAAGAAAAAAAAACAACAAAACAAAACAAAACCTGTTAACATCACTGTGTTTTGCACGCGGGTCAATATAGAGTAATGAAGTTTGTTTTTTTTTTTTAATTTATTTTCTTAAATATTCTGAATGATCAACATTTTCATCATCCCATCCATTATCTTTAATCATATGTACAAGTTCAATTATATATTTGCCTTCTTTATATTTTTGACTTGATTCAAATGCATGTTCCTATATCAAAAACAAAAAAACAAATAATAAAAAAAGAATTTTGTGTCTTATTTAGTTATATTTACATATTTCCAACCAAGTAATGTTTTACAACATTCACAATAAATATCAGCTACTTCATGTAAACCAGTCAATAGAACTCGTTCTTCAGCAGCACTCGTATTTACATTAACACTAATGTAAAGCAAAAACAAAAAAAAGAATAAATCAAAATATTTAATAGATAAATATAGATAACATACACGGAATTAAATAGATATGCTCGACCTTGACTACCTTGAAATGACTAATATAAAAACAAAATTTTGATATAAGATTTTTTCTAGAATTATTTCTGTTTGTAATTACTTTAGAAATTAATTCATCATGATTAGCCAATTGAGCTCGACAATGAAGACAAGAATAAGTTCGATGAGTTTTAGCTGGCAAATAAAGTTGAAATAATTTGCCAAGTGTTTTTGAACCGCCATGATGACTATTTTTAACCATCTTTTGGCGGACCTATATCAAAGAGAAGAATATAATTAAATTAATACTAAGAAATCCATTATTCAATCTATTGATTGACATAGACAGTAATAAAAAAAACAGAAGAATTGACCACATCAACCTATAAACTTCATTAAAGAAACATAAGTGACAGACATCACATATGTTTTTCTATTATTGATTTATGCCTTTGGTTGCATATTTCTTGTCTCGACTTTTTCCTTTTATCAAGTTATTATCAAGTCTGATGAGAAAAAAACAAACAAAGAATTTTCAATGGAATAAAATTTTACGGAAATTAGTTGCGTCAATGAAAAATAGGTCGATTGACCTTTTTATTCTCAAAGTCTCGTCATTATGTACATAAAACTAATAACTATTCATATTCTTGTATGTACTTATCTAAGGTAACATGAAAAGTTGAAGACGAGACAGAAGCACTTATCTTTTTGTCTACCTTATTCATTGTTTCTCATCATACTCAATCTATACCCATAATAAACAACTTGAATTTTGATGGTCATATACATATATCACAAAGTGCATTGATTCAATCGTTCAGTGAACTCATATAAGTAATAAAAAAAAAGCAGAAGGGGAAAGAAAGAAAAAAATTCATTGAGCGTATCCAAGTTATGTTCTTTTTTTCTTCTCTATCAAACAACATAGCTGATCTATATTTGTACTCCTTGCGCAATTGAATAAATACAGATGTATGTTCGTCAATACAGTGCACGCAAAACTTATTAGATATATATATATATATATATATATATTTGTTGTGTTCCCTTACATTGTTCCAAGCTCTCTCTCTCTCTCTTTCTTTCTAATCCGATAATGATGAATAGCTTGCATAACTTTTATAAAAATGAATAAAACACTTGTAATCATAATTTTGACTGTACAATTAAGAAAGAAAACTTTTCTACATGGAAAAGGTCGATATCTCTAAGCATATTGATTTTTACGTTGTCTGTATGTATTTATATATACAAACTGAAGGACAATATTGTTTAGATAATGATACATAGAAAAAAACTCAACACAAAATTTTTATGAGACAACAAAAAAAAAAAAAAAGAAAAGAAATCTTGATCAATCAACGAAGCAGAAGAACAAACAGATAGATATATCATTGACCAGACAGAGATATTTATCTCTGTGTCTCTGTTTTTTTTTTCTTCAATGAACATCATTAACATGAATGTAATTAAGCATAAATATAGAAAATAACTTACGGTAGAAAGAAATGTCCAACAGGTTGCCACCACGATGATTTAATAATGAATTCAATTTAGAGAAATATGACGACAGATCTTATTGTGAAGTGCCGTCAAAATATGATTACGCACAAAATTCTATTCGAAAAAAAAAAGAAAAAGGAAAAAGAAATTTTCTTCTTTTAATTTTTTTTTTATTTAAGAAACCAACAAATCAAGGACTTGCTGTTACTATAACAATTACTTAAACAAAAAGTCAAATATTTGCGTCAAACGTTTTGTATGAACGTACACAGCTGTATGTGTACTGAAATTTATTATATAATACATCTAAGCATACTTTAATGTGATGACCGAAATGACATTTGTTTGACGCTTCAAGTGGTTCTGTATTTTTTTTTCTTTTCTAACTCCTCAGGAGACAAATTGACCGGAAACAACATTTAGACAGATTGATAAATAACGAACGAAGATGAGACGTTCATGTGAAGGATAAATACTAACCTTGATTTTGTCACAATACTAGGCTAATTTTGTTCTTTAACATTTTCCATGAGTTTTTCTTTTTCTTTCTATTACAACCCTATAACAACGAGCTAATTCTTGCTCATAGGACAATGACAAACGAGGTTTTTTTTTTCTATAGATTATGGTTCATCTTGAATTTCCGTTTGTCGTCATACGACATCTCGGACGATGATTTGCGTCATTTAATTCTTTCTAGTTAACTGATGATTTCTGTTGACGTATAATACAATGTCTATGTATGTAAAAAAAAAAAAGAAGAGATTTATGGCAAATAAAAAATCAGTTATGTTTCTTTCGAGAATAAAGAAACTTTGATGATGCGCTCGCTTTAGGCAACTCTTTATGATTATTATTCGTCTAAGAAATATAGATGTTGAAAATTTCTGGTGACTATATACATGCATATGCAAGCAATTATGATGAGAAAAAAAAAACGAAGACGACATTGGCAAAATAATAGTAGTGATGACGTGCAAGCTAACAAACGGCAGAAGAGGATTGACACTGTCCCCCATGTGTGTGTGTGTGTGTGTGTGTGTATTTGCATGGCTCTCTTTCTCTTCTCTCTCGTTCTACTACTTTTCTTCTTTTGTCTCTTTTTCTATACTGTCTCGCTCGTGTTTCTACCTCCTCGAACAACTTTTTTTTTTCATGTATATGACATAAGACGGAATAAGGGTTCACACAGAACTTGATCTAATCCTAACTGCCTATTACACTCATTGCCACTGTTATATTTGGATGATTCTGTTTGTATTGAATACTAATAATGAAATTATTCATGTCTATACAATTTAATCTAGTCTTTCCATTTCTAGATAATTCCAATTTGATCAAGGTCAAAATAAATCTTTTACTCTTCTGTATAAGAATTGTTCAATTGAATTGAATGAACATCGCAATGAATTGCATATAGCCTTGTGTTGATTACTTACTGCTATCTTGTTCTGCGTATTTTTTTTTTTTCGAGTACTATACTCTTATTGAATTGGTGATGAAATGAGTGCAACTTCGCAAAGGAACGACAGGCAGAGGAAGAGAAATATTCGAAAACGCTTGACCTTGTTAGAATTCGTTCGCGGACAATCAATAGATCAGACATAGGTGAAAAAGATAACATATTAAATTCTATGACGAATATTATTTAGTTCTTATCGAAAAAAAGAAACAGAAAAAAAATTTACTTGTTATATATAAAGTCGTACGTGTCGTTTTGAGAATAAATTGAATATGAACAAATAGATAATGATAGTGTTTGGCGCGAAGTTGATAATAAGGTAGACAGGCAAGCAAAAAAAAAAAAGAAGAAGAAAAACGTTATACTATTTCTTATATCTTCGTCTGTTTCCCTTTTTTTTCTGCTTAGATGTCGTCAATATTGTTGTTGTTCTTCGTCCTACTGTTGTTGACGATAGTCAAATCTTGTCGACTAGTTGTATTTCTGCTTCCAATGTTAGAACGAGAAGAAGGTTGTTTGAGCGTTTGAAACGCAACAAAAACACAACATCCGTCGTCTGACGTTCGTCTCATAAAAAACTACACCAACGCAATGCTCACGTCCTGAAAAAAATGCGCTCACGATCAGCTGCTGCTATTTTTCTCTATCGTTTTTTTTTCTCTTCTTCCTTTCCTGGTATTTCTCATCTCTTCTATTAGTATACCCATATGATGATGCTTCACGCATATTCATACCCGTTGTTCTATATGATGATAGTAATAGTGTGCTCTTAAAAAAAAAAAGGAAGAAGACAAAAGCTTCCTAAAGAATAGACGACAGACAAAGAAAATCATCTGTCAATAGAGTGCATGCATCCTTATTATTTGGATGAAGATTCTTGAAAAATTTTTATTCCAGATTCTGATCTGTCTTATTGCAATATTCATAGAATAAATATGAGAAGAAAGAAAGAAAACAAAAAAAAAACAGAAAGAAATTCAATATGTCACAAATTGCTATAATTAAACAAGCATGCATAAAAGAAAAGTGTTGTTGTTGTTATTGATGATGAAGAATGGACATCTTATATCCACTTGAGACATTTTCGATGTATTGAAAATTAGTCAACCAACAACCGATCGATTTTTAACAATTTAAATTATTCACATAAACTTCAATAATTCTCAATCTGATTCTCGCCCTTTTGTATAAATCTAACATAAACATCGATCATTTTTCTATATGCATATATACATATATATGTATAGACAATATACATTTGTCGATCACAGTGTTATTTATTCATACTGAAATTGAACATCGAAGAAGTGTTATTATGATCAGATGATGATCATATATGTATATGTATGTAATGTAGTATAAATGCCAAATCACGGTTGGTTTCATTTTACATTATTTTTATGCATCGCTTTTTCTCTATTGTTGATTTACATCTATACATATATATATATATATATATATATATATATATCGGTACACAATAAGTAATTATGCGACGCGACAAAATGATGCAATTGACAGCAGTATGTTCTTTTGTCTATATGTATATGTATATTTCACACAAAAGTAATTTCTGTAAAGAAAATAGATTAAAAAAAAATGCAAATTTACTTTTGCCTTTTCTCTTTTTATTTCATGTTTATGACAAAGACAAGTGACAATGAGACAGGTTGATTAGATTTAATATGAAATCTAGCTGCGAATTAAATGCAAATTCAAGAAGAAAGAATAAATCGTACTAAGTCTGCTTAATATATATTGTAAATGTTAACCGATAAAATATCCTTGAATAAATAAAGTTTATTTAGTTGATATGAAAAAAAAGAAAGACAGAAACAAAAGCAATGATGCGTAAAAAAAAATTTTTATCAGCTTATTTTTTTGTCAAATACAAATGAAATCTATCATGAATCATTATTTAATATAGTTTATTTTATTGTATACTTATTTTTACACTTTTTTCACTTCTTATTCGATTAATATCCAATGTTACAATGATACATCTACTGATGCTAAACAGATACTAAAATTGATTATACAATTATTTTTGTTTTATTTTCAATACAAATAATCGTCATTTAGCATCGTCACATGCCATTTTTTATAGTCAGGGTAAAAGATGAGATCAATTTTACTTTATAAATCGCCTACAAAATACTAGTGTTGATTTAATGATGTTACAACAATTTGAACAAAAAAAAAAAAACAATAAATTTTTCAGTGACTACTATAACTCAACATACACTTTATAATTTACGATATTTAAAAAGTGAATTTTTGTTTTCAGCTTATCAATAGTTTTTTTTTTACATTGATGATTTATTTATTATGATAGCAAATCTTTGATGAGTTATTAATCCATTACAAATTAAAGAATATGATAGTACCATAGGATATGATGATTTATGTTAAACATATACACGAAAAAAATACGATACTAGAACTAGCGGATCTATTATGCTGTCTAATCGAAAAGCATTAAATTAGTTTTGTCACTTCAATTATAGAAAAACAACAATGCTTGTTTAATATGATTTATGATCATGAATTGATCGCATTCGTGTAAATGTTAATCCGATAGATGATAACCTGATACTTTCACTAAATTTATCAATGTATAAATGATTCAGAGTAAACTAAAAATGATTGTTTTAAAAGGAATATTTAAATACTATAAAATGTATAAAAATTCTACTAATGTACGCTTACGGCCATACCACGTTGAATACACCAGTTCTCGTCCGATCACTGAAGTTAAGCAACGTCGGGCTCGGTTAGTACTTGGATGGGTGACCGCCTGGGAATACCGAGTGTCGTAAGCTTTTTTTTTAATATTTTCTTCATTTCTAGAGTCTCAATTGTAGTTCAAATACAATTACTTTTCGTACACTAAACCGTCATCAACATTTACGAATTTGAATTTTTTTTATCATCGACTCAATGGATTGTTATAAATGAAGATTTAATTGTTTGTTTTTTTTTACGTATATTCATAGGCAAAATGAATGAGATATACTATAGAAGATGGTACATAAAATAAATAAGGTATGAGAAAAAAGTTCGCAGTAATTTTCCTATCGATATAGAGCAGTTTCAACAAATAAAATACTTATTTTAAAGAGCATTTCAAAGTGTACTTATTGTATAAAAATAAAGGTTCTAGCTCAAGTAAGAAAGAGTCAATAAAAGAAATTTGTTACATGTGTTTTTAATTCTCAAAAAACAATTCTTTAATATTGAATAATGAGAATATGAAACAGTTAATGATATTCTTACATTTATATATTTTTCTTATGTTCTTAAGCTAGAATCTTTATTTTTTAAAATTACTTAAGTGACTGCAAAGATATATCATTTGGAAAATTGCTGCTGAAATTTTTGTTTTTCCCCATATATTATTATTTATATTGCACACTTTTCACAATTGATCATTATTATATTCATTATAAACTGGGAGGCATAACAATAAGAAAAAAATTTTTTTTTCTTGATTCAGTATTAATTGATTGATAGTTTTTAATATTTGTTTTTCATTTATATTGTTGTTTATTATGTAGGAATGAATTTGATAATTGATCATGTTGTTCTTTAGAAGTATTAATTGGTGGTAATGTTGGTATTAATTGTGATCCAGATACAATTGAAAGATTTTGTGGAGATATATGTGATAATGTTGATTGATAATTTTGATTTGAACGTTGTTTATGTTGATGATAATTAAGAGCTGTTTTATATAAATCTAATATATATTTTGTACGTGGTGTCAATGAAAACGAATTACGTTGAATAAAATTTGAATAATTAATTGAACGTTCTTGAATTCGAATTGTTTGAGGAGAAGTCAACTAGAATAAGAAGAAGATATGTTATAAAAATATAAGATATACAATTTCTAATTTACATGAACATTAGATTTTGTTTTTCGTGGTGAAATTGATGATTTTTGTACATATTTTTGATAATTTGGATCATAAAAATAAACAGAACGAGCAGTTGAAGGAGCTTTATACCATTGTGCAGGTGTTGTCGATTGACCTAATATACGTATATAATCTCTTGGTTGTGTTCGTTGTATTTGATTATGTGTAAGTTGTAATTGTAATTGTTCAATTAATTGTTTTTTATTCGATAATTTATTAGGATGATTATCAACAATATCAACATCACATATTGTTTGTTCTGGTGTATTCATATGTAAAGTTTTAGTCATATTTGCCATTATATCACTACATTCATCTCTTGAAATAAATATGCTAGTCAACTCTCTGTAAAAAATAAAACAATAGTAATCATAAACTTATTTTTTGACATTGCGAAATATTATTTTCTTTCTTGATGAGTGACGTTAGTAAGAAATAAAACAAAAAGAAAAATATATTTAATGAGAATGAAAAAGAGAAGAAGAAGAAAAATACTATTTTGATAAAAATAACGAGAACAACTATTTAAATTTATGCTTTTTTTACTCAGAAATTTACACTACTCAATAAATTTATATGTCGAGATGAAAATTTTTGAAAGAAGTGAGACAACTGTTTTTACTGATTTGAGTTTTTTTTTTTACTATTACTATATAAAAGTAATTTGATACATTGACCGACTTACGTTGATGTGCGGTGAAATGAATGTAATGATTGTTTTTGTTGCTCATTACCGTCTAAAAACATTTTTTTGAATATTCGTATACTTTCTACAATGTCTGGTATTCAAATGAACGAAATGATCGATTTTTTGTAAACGAAAAGAAAAATGAGAGAAATATTATTTTTTCATTAAATGTATAGAAAAATATTTATTTTTACTTTTTAATGTATTTTAATAAGAAAGGACAAAGCAAAAAAAAAAATAAAGAAAGAAAGAAAGAAAGAATTATTCTCGGCTAATCCGATATTTAAATTATTAGAATAACGATAATAAATGAAAAAAATATAATCATAATCGATGATATTTTCATGTGTGCATTATTACAAAACGATGTTTGACAACATGTATTACTTAATGCTGAACTTCCTTGAAATGTAACTGTACAACGTTTATTTCCACATGATCGACGAACACTTGCAGCAAAAACACCTTTCTATTAAAGAGATGAAAAAAAAAAAGATTTTTGTTTTTGAAACTTTTTAATTTTTTAAAATATACCCAACAACTATGTTCACATTGTACTAATGGTACAGAATCACCTGTTCGAAATGGATCTCGACATAGATCACCATCACATTTATAACATGTTAAATTTCGATTTTCCTCTATTCATTTAAAAAAAAACAAGAGACAAACAAAAAAAAAATATTTTAACAATTTACTTGGTAATATTTACCTTTTTTATCATCATCACGTTTTCGATCTTTTTTATCTCGTTCACGTTCATGTTTATCAAGTAAGGATTCTTCCTCATTTCTATGACCACCACGATCTCTATGATGTTTTATTGCCCAATCTATTTACATATAAAATCTAAATTACTAATATTCTATTGCTTCATCTTTACTTACTAAAATCAATAATAGTTAAAAGAAGAAGACTTCCAAATAAGAAAAATATTCGATCCATAGTTGATTTCTTACAAAATAGAAATGAATGTTTTCTATTTATTCTCTATTTTTAACACATATTTATCATTTCTTTTTTGTCTTATTTTGATGAGAGGAATCTTGTTTCAAGGTGCCAACTAATAAGAAAACAACAATATATATCAATCGAATGCAAACAAGTAATTAGCTAATAGCTGGAAGAAAAAACAAAAAATTGCACATAGAATAACGTATATCTTCGATTAGAACAATTTTTTATGAATGAAGTAGATAAAAATAGATCGTTTAGCATAATGAAAAATTGATTTTTTATGAGTAGTAAATGATTAATGATGTTTATTTTATTGGATCTTGACATAGAACAAGGAGATTATAAATATTTAGATAAATGATATTCAATCATTGTAGGAAAATTTAGAATTCTGAATCAGATAATCAAGAATAAGAAAATTCTCCAATTTTCTAGTACAAAAAAAAAACAACAACTGAGAATTTACAAGTAACTTTCAAAAATAAGCATTGCACGGTTTCTTAAATGTAACAGGAAAACTATTAGAAGAATTTCGAATAAAATGTTAATGCATAATTTAAATGTGAACAGATTTGATTTCATTATTAATCATTAAGTATTTGTTTTTACGTATGAAATAATACTAATTGTAATCTATATATAGATTTCTTAAGGCTAATTTGCAAACGGAAATTTAGGAGACAGAATCGACTGCATAAACCAAAGTTGTTGACAGTATAATTACTTAATATCTATAGGGTTAATATATTAGCTTTTTTGTTTCTTTGCATTGAGACACAAAGTAGCGTCTTGATATTTCTTCATGGGATATCTTTATTATCTATTTTCATTTCAAAATAAAGACTACATGATTCAATTCAAAAAGGAAATAGTTTAGCACTATTAAAAGAAAAACAACAAATACAAATATTTTTCGATGAGCGTTTTATTTACTGTTTAACTCTTTCATTTCTACTATACTTGTTATAATGTACATTTATTGAGATTTAATTCCAGTGTTAACTGAAAAGTTGTTCTATATTCTATCCCAGTTTCTTTAATAAAAAATATCCTAACCAATAGACCGAAAGTTTTGAAACGAAATATTTGTTTATTTTTGATTAACTTGAAAGTGTTGCATAGGAGTCAAAAGGTATAGGTTATGACTAAAATTTTGCGCTCTTTCTGAAAGTAGGCTCAGAAAATTTCTCTGGAATCTTTTCTGAGGCTAATGATATGATCTTTGAAAGGACCAAAAAAAATAGTTTGGATGGAAAATTTTTCTGTATACTTGTGTGTTTTTCGTTATTGCGACTCGAAAGTAAAAGTTTGAAACCTTTACTAATATATCAGCTCGTAGAGAAGGTCCTCAATTGATCCGCACCGTTTTAAATAATATTTTGTTCATATATTGGGATCATTATTCTAAGAAAAATCCTAAGAAGGTTTGGGCTGATAATGCTTCCTTCGAAGGTTATGACCATTTTACCTATTTTTTGATCTACGGCAAGATATTTACAAAAAAATTGAATAACGAAATTTTGACCTGACATTTTGCCTATATGTAAGATTGATGGTCCTTAGTATAAGTTAAAAGTTTCAGCGAAAATGGATGTTTCATTCCTGAGATAAAGAATATCCAAAAAAAAATCAATTTTTCTGAGATCTCTGTGAAATGCGGATATTTATGGCAAATTCATTATCTCGAGAAACAAAGATCCGTTTTCACCGAAGCTTTTAGCTTATACTAAGGACCATAAGTCCTACATATTGGCAAAATTTCAGGTCAAAATTTCGTTATTCAATTTTTTTTGAGAACATCTTGCTATAAGTCGAAAAATCAGTAAAATGGTCATAGCCTCCGAAGGAAACACCATCAGCCCAAACCCTTTTAGGATTTTTCTTAGAATAATGACCCCAATATATGAATAAGGATGTAGGTGTGTGTTGTCGAAGAGAAGATGCACACCTATATCCACATCCTTAAATCAATAAACTTCCATATATATTTAATTTAATTTGTTTTCAATTTCAATAAACAATTAAATTTAATTTAACCAAATAATTTTCAATTAAAACTTCAACGATCTTTTACTTTAAATCACACGATATAATCACAATTTCAATAAATATTAATCTCAAATTTAATGAAACAAAATTATGTTCAAGATACAAAAAGATACTTATATTTAAAATATAGTTATACTCAAAATTAAATTTATTGAGTTTTCATCTATATGTATAATCTAACTCATAAAACTCACATTTAATTCATTGAACTTGATAATTCATCTGAATATCACTCATCTTAAGCTTCAAAAAGGGCAGTTTTTGATGATCAAAAACAAGTTCTATGAACTTATTTATAATAATTCGAATTATTATAAAATGTTCTTTTTCATTTCATCATATTGTACTTGTATTATCCTTTGATTTTAATCATGTTTGTTCTAAATTTATATATATAGTGTAATAATTGTTCTGCCTTTCTTCAGTTCTTTCTTGAAGATGATAATTGTAAATTATCGAAAGCTCGAAATAAATTTATAATTTTCGTTTAAAAATTTAAATATATTCTTTGTTGCAGTTTTATACTCTTTCATTACTTATTTACTTCCAACTGTAGTATCTTCCAAAATCAAGTTAAATTTTTTGATTATGATTATATTTGGATCGATCTCTGACTCTAAGATATTCTCGAGATCTTTGAAAAACTAGCGCCGCTTGTAATAGATCTTCGTTCATAGTTCAAGAACGGTTTGAGATCAGATATTGTACCTCACACTTCTTGAATCATAAAAACAAGCTTGATTTTTGGTACGAGTTTTATCGAACTCAAAATTATCAAACTCTTTATCACTAAATCACGTACTAATATAGGATATATTAACAGAACACTCTTCTTCATAAAACATTTATTCAGTTTCTGTTGGTCTTCGTGTTGAACAGTTGCATCGATTTTCTTTGTCGTTATAATAGAGAGAGGAATAGCAGTAATCATTCAATCGATACTTATCCTTCTCGTTTATTACTAAACACGTATTCATAAAAAAATTCTAATTCGTTATTCTATCTTATATGTATTCCCAGGTAAAAACAAAATAGCTAAAAATCAGATTAAAATCAAATGAAATCTTTCTTAAAGACTAGAAAAAATTTGATTAAAATTAGATAAAAATAGTGTCATTTTAATCAATTTTGTTAATCTAAAAATAATTAATTTTAATCTGATTTTTAGCTATTTTTTTACATCACTTATGCTAGTGTTTCTATTTTATCCACATTCCGCTCATATTCATTTTTCATTTGATGACATTCTTAATAATAAGCGGGTCATTTGAGTCAGTACGTCTCATTTTGAAATAAAAAAGATTGCTTGATGAGAGGAATCTCTAACAGCTCATATTTTCTTCGGCACTTTTTCAGTTAATTTTCTATTTGAATTCAAATTCGTATATATCATTTCAACGACAAAAATATCCATCGACTAAAATACTAAAGATTGAGAAAATAATATTCATGATAAATCGTACAAATCTTTCAACTCTTTATTGAAAAGTTAGTGTATTATTACTAAAAGATAGTAATAAATAGAATAATTGATATACTACCAACGACAAAACGGTTGCGAATGGTATTTTCGATCTGGATAATCGATATTACGATCAAAAAAAATTTCCTTGAATATATTTGAATGATACAAGTCTAGTTGTTCAAAACATCAATGAAAGGTTAATATGAAGATACAATGTGCGAATATACTGTCTGAGTCTTTCTGATACATGCTTGAACAACATTTAATGACAGGTTACAATTTAGGCAATGGTGTAAACAATGTAATATTGAATTATGCCAACGGGCGGCTTATAGTTCGGGTTTTAATATTATTACGTTGGCATGGAACATTATTAAACAGAAGATTAAAAGTACGAATCCAAGGTCACAACGTGAATAAGAAAATGCGATCGATGAAACTTCTAATAACCTGTCATTAAATGTTGTTCAAGCATGTATCAGAAAGGCTCAGACAGCATATCCGCATATTGTATTTTCATATTAACCTTTCATTGATGTTTTGAACAACTAGACTTGTACTATTCAAATATATTCAAGAAAATTTTTTCTGATGGTAATATCGATTATCCAGATCGAAAATGCCATTCGCAGCCATTTTGTCGTTGGTAGTTTTTGTAGTTTCAATGCATTTTTCAGAAATAATTACCAAACGATCAATAAGGAAATAAATTTCTATGAATTTTAACGCATTATCAAACATAATGTTGTGATTTTTGATAGTACAGTGAATTCTCAATTCATTGCAATGCATTATTTCACAGTAATGTTCTCAACTTCGATAATTCATTATTTTCCTAAAAGATATATGAAGAAAAGGTGGTTTAATAAATCTGAGATTCGATGTGACATAATTTTCTGTGCGCCACACTTATTTCAAGAACATTCTAGCGCGCTGGAAAATCGATAAAAAGTACGAATTCTGTTGTTACGTTCATAAAAAATGCTTTAGGCATATGAATATAAATCTAATCCTGTAGTCATAGTAATTTAAGTACAGGGATGTAGTCATAACAGTATGAGCCTAAAGATTCAGTTATGGAGTATAAACATCTATAAATAATAAGCTTTAGATATCTCGAGTGCTTTCCAGGATAGGTTTGATGCATGCTTCAAGTACGTTGAAATACCAAATTTTTATATTTGCCTTCTTAAGGAGGCTCTCCTCAAAAATGAAACTTTTCTTCCGAGCATGCAGGCCTGATGAAATTTTCTGTGGAGATGTATCTCGAGCTAGACACCTCACAGTAAAAATTTCAGCTCGATACCTTGAGTCTACGAAGCGTTAGCTTATGATTATATGTCAAAATTTAGTTTTTCGTGCGTCCCAAGTTTCTCTGCCACTTCAAATCCTAGAAAGGTCGAGCTAGTCTTAAGATATGGCGCTACAACTTAATAGGGCCTGATCTTTCGATTTTCTCTTAGCTTATATTTTTAGAAAACTCTCTTGATAAAGTATGAAAAACCAAAGGGGGATAGATCCAGAACAGTTAGTTTGTTTTAAACGTTTATGGAGAAATCGAAAAAATCCTGCTCTGTTAAGTCGTAGAGCTAGTTTTTGCCTTCGTTTTGACAACAATCCCAGCTTTCTAACGTTTAAAATGGTGGAGAAATATGGGACGCATGGAAACATAAAAATCAAAAATTCTATTTTGAGAAAAAACGTTTGTTTCTTCTGTAGGACGTTCAGAAAGACCTATGTAATATTCTTAAATGTCATCATAAAATCAATAAACTATAGTGTATTCAAAAGTAGACACTTTGCTCTATCTAACGAGCCATAAATCACAAAATCGACAAGCTTGACCAAAATTGACTCTATTTAGGGGGCTCTTATGGTATAGCCTTGGAATCTGCTCATAAGCATACAGTTGTAAAAGTATAATCAACGAGATATAGTTATAAGAGTTTAGTTTTAATGATAAAGTCGAAATAGTAGAGTTATTATTGTCTAGGCATAGGGTATAGTTATAAGTACATAGAGATAGGGATAAAGTTATAAGGGTTTAGATGTAGTGGTATATAGACACAAGTATGGGGATAAGAGTGCTCTCTAAAAACAAGGTGTCATACGTAACGTTTAAGGGTTCTAGACTTCGGTATCATTTTACGTTTCAGCCAATGTGTCTGGAACGTATTTAGGTTCTCTAGTTTTCTGGCTCAAACATTCTTAAGTTCAAGAGTTTTTGACTAGAACTTAAAATACTATACAACTCTAGAGCTCTAAAGATTCAGCCCGATACCTTTTTTTTAGAAAATGTAGATTGAAGAGCATAATCGTAGGATTATAATCGTACGAGTGTAATGTATGAAGTTTTTAATGCATTTTAAAAAATGGTATGCGCAATTGCATGATAACGCGTTGATATGTTCATACATTGCAATGCATTGTAATGCATGAAATAGGTTGCATGATCATGTAATTGCATCCATTGCGTGCCTATTGGAAAATAATCCATTGCGTGCCTATTGGAAAATAATCCATTGCAATGTCCATTATTTCAGAAAATCGACTATATGGGAATTGGCTCTGAATACATGTTGAAAACAAAATTTATCTTTAGTCTCATAATCTAAGGAAATTATGTTTGATTACAATTAACCCTGAAAAGAATAACTATGGAAATAAGCACAGAATAATCCAGTCTATAAATATTAAGGAATATATTTCATGATTGCATTGCTAACTGTTTGAGACATTAAATAATTGAAAGAAAAATTACTATGTCATTTCCTGTCATATGAAGAATCCTCATATATTTAAAAATCTCGATATTAAATGTGTCTTTCATACGCTGAATGAGGTGATAATTTTATATTTTAAAGTTATAGTTCACCAACCATTTTTATATCTTTTCCTTCTGGTCACATCTGGCGTAATCACTTTCCTTACTAAATTGACTTTTCATAAGTCTGCACTTGACTATAAAGAATAAAAGCACCAAAGACGATGTCATTTACTGAAATGATCTCCATTTTTGAAAATAGAATTATTATAGAAAGGGTCAAAAAGTTCTGAGAACTATTAATATTTTTTCAATAAGAAGCACATTATATTTATTTGTCCACATGAAACGTTAGAAAACATTATAGCAAAGCTCAACTTACTTTCGAATGATCTTTTTGTATTCATCGATATGCGTCAAACTGATGATTCAGGCATTGCTTAGTTATACTCGTCGATTCAATACCAAAAGTTTGGCGGATTTTATGAAATTGACACTGTGATGATGTGATGTATTGAAAGATAGATTAGATATCGCAGTATTAGGTAGAGACAAGAAAGAAATCCTTGTCCGTAAAAAGAGAAAACATTTTACTTATCATAAGAAGATGATAACACATACAGAAACAATGTTTGACATTTTCTTTATCATAGCGTGGGCATTAGTTATTTATCGGATGCATTCTATACGATCTGTAAATGCTATCTAATGATCGCAACAATGTTTAAAAAGCATTAGTTAAGAAATTTTCAATAAAGACTATCATGAGATATCGGTGGTATCAAATTCATCATGGCACTGCCAGCTACATATAAAAAGTGTTGTTATTAAA
>CAJNOL010001880.1:0-51885 GCA_905250125.1 Rotaria sordida | reverse complement strand
ACCAATACCCAACACCCACACCCCAAAAAACAAGTAATGCTTGAATCGACGAAAAAAGAAGGTTTATCTATTTAAAAAATCGTTAATCAAGACAAATTGTATCCAATAAACCTTGGAATAAACAAAAACAAATCTCAAATAACTAAATATTCTTTTCGTTTTTTTTAGATTGATTATTTCTTGGAAACAAAGCCTTAATTAAATGCACAATTAAATAAACTTCATCATCATGATGATAGTCGACCATCTGTTAAAGGACAACGTCTCGATTTATTAAAAATTATTAAAGAAATTGATAAAGTTGGTCATGCTGGTGATGATCGACGACATTCAGAAACCATTCGTTCTTGTTTAATATTAAATGATTTACGTGAAAAACATAAAACAACATGATGCTAGTATCAAATTTAAATAAGCAATACTTTATTATCGATAAAAGATAAATTATTTTGATTCAAAAAAACAAAACAAAGAATGTTATTTTTAGTCTTTTCCCTTATCGTATATCATCAATAGAAGATCATCGACATAATCAAATTGTTCCAGTTCATCTTCATCGTGCACAAAATGATGAACATTTTGCAACAGCAACTATTCGCTATATGAAAGATTTTACATCATTTTTTGGAAATGGTTGTGTATTTTATTTATGACAAGATGATAAATATAGAATTCTCCTTAATATACTAGTAGCTCATATTTAGTTATCAATGTTAATGCATTTGGATCATCATATATATTAACTCGATCACGATTGAATAGTCACATCAAGACGTAAACTTACACCAAGTGTTTATACAGCATATGTTTTATCTAAAGATGATGGTTCAGGTTATTCAGGTTGAACATATATTGTGACATGTTCAGATAAATATGATCAATCAAATGCTAAATCACATGCAGTGAATTTTGATCGTCTTTTTAATTTGAAAAAGTTGCACACAATGGAACAGCACAAGTAAAACCAGTTGTTATTTTTTACTGTTGATGGTGGTACAGATGAAAATCCACCTTCTCCAAAAACACTTGTTGCTAGTCTAAGAAAATTTAAAAAGTATTATTTAGGTAGACTTTTTGTTCATACACATGCGTAAGTTTTGTTATTTAAAACATTTCCAAAAATAACATTTAACCTGTTATTAGTCGTAGTCAATTAACGTATCATAGTGTTGAAGGTCGTATGGCTGGGTGTGGGTGTGAGGTGTGGGTATGAGTTCATCTTCTCTCAACCCACACCCCACACCCTCCATATACTATTCCTTTAATTTTGTTCCTTTAAGTGTATATGACGATACTAGGTCTCATAGTTCCTAGGACGAATACGATGCGCTCAACAACATCGCATCCTTTCAGTGGAGGGTCAACGACGTTTGCGTCGCGTTACTTGTGATTTTTGCTTTTTTTTGTGTTATACTCTCTCCGAATATATTATGAATAGTATACAACAAACAATTCTACTTAGTGTAGATTGATGAACAGCAATAGTTACGGATTCTCTTAATAATAAGTGACATTATTTTGTGTCTTTCATGATGATTTTCCAATCAGTCCAGTTATTTTTATGATTATTAGTAACTTCATGTTTTTTTAAGAGCAGATTTTATTTGATTTGTTTTTCAAAGTGTGGAACTCTTCTTCTTTCGGATAATAATGTATTTTTTTATCCTTTATTTATGTTGGATATACGTAAATTATTTCAATTAAATGTTGAAGTTGATGGTTATGGATATGTAGATATTTCTTTTTTAAGATTAGCATCATGTTGATAGAATCTTCTGGATGCTAGTCGTATGGTTTTTCGTAAGTATGAAGCTTGACAATTAGAATAATTAATTTCATCAGCAAGTTCATTAGTTTTTTTCCTAGTATTTCGGTTGGTTTTCCAACAACTAGAATATCAATGAATATGTATTTTTTTTTCCAGAGAGGATCGAGGCATCCTAATTGTTCAAGAGCTTTTGACTTCATCTTTTGACCCCACAAGTAAGTGTCAGTGAGATTATGAAAACCGCAAAAGCGTTCGTGCTCACGGCTCTTGTCTCCCGAGATATGATGAAATGTATGTCAAAAAAGAAAGGCTTTTTATTATTTTTTGAAAAAAGTATTTCTCTGTATATCTCAATATTTCCAATAGTAAGCATCGCTATTCAAGAAACTCTATCACAAGTACTACTATAACAAAATTTCAAATATCGAATATATCGAATCATGAAGTACTAAAAATTTATTAGAAAATTACCTGCTCTCTTAAACAGTTTCTTTTATGTATCAGAAACAACAAAAAAACAAATCATGTATTATTCAAGTTAAACTACAAGTGAAAAAAGTAGAAACTTATGTAATGATAGTTGTAATCTGTGTAGAAGTGATGAAAATATAATACGTTTTGACACCACAAACAACAAATGAAATGAAAATGTCTAGGATAGGTATTCATTTGTCCACCTGCAAACCAACTGTATTGTATAAATTTGCGCAAGACAAATGTCACCACCTGAAAATACACGAGTGATAATAATTTAATTATACTATTTCGATCAGACATTTATATATTTAGTTGGTGGTCGAGTGCAACCCGATCATAACAACACAATGAATAATACCTTTCATTTGTTTATTGAAATATAAATCGAGCGGTTGTATCTTGTTCATTGTCTTGTCGGGTATTTGTAATCGTTTCAGACATTTCACTTTCGTATCGGTTTTCTCGTCGTTGCTTTGTCTTCTCCATGCGTTGGAAAGAAGTAGAAATCTCTTATGCATATTGGGATTAGGAATATGATCATGCCAATATTACACATGAGAACCGGAGAGTCTTTCAAACTTCGAACATATCATAACAATATTCTCAGCTTGGAACATTCGGAAGTGAATGTTTGAAAATTAGCAAAACTTAATATACTTAAAAAGGATTGAGAATTTAAAATTCACCTTCACTCATACAACCATTGGATTCCTGAATACAAAATAAAAGAGATTGGACGACTTCTCCGTCCATACTGACAATGAGTTGAATAGTGTATGAATGAGAACTTGTATTTCGAGATTTCACTGTACCTATTGTCACTTTTTCACGATTGAAAATGAGTATCTGAGCGTTTCGAAACTCCCCTTCATCAATATGATCTAATCTGTGTCAAAAATTTCTCATATGAAGAATAATTTTTCGTTTCTGGTTGCACCACATTAACGAATTCTTTTGTTGATGCATTAATTTTGTCAATATTTTTATCAAATACCTGCTAACAAAACTTTAGAGGTTTTTCGAGAAACGATTGGATACTTCAGCTTGAAATTAGCAAACTAATGTTTTGAAACACAAAAAATCGTACATTGTCATCTGTTGAGCCTCTATTAGAGCCCATCATTTTAGATCTGCATCATGAATACATAGAGATTGTTCATGAGCATCTTAGTCTGAATGTGTGTGTCACTTTCTTGCATTGCTTCTTCAGATTCTTCCTGCTCATCATATTCGCTTATTTCAGATTCATTTTCTGATAAATTCTTAAATGAATCTTTCTAATCAATTGTAGATCCATCGTAAAATGCGAATGGTGAGGTCAATACGAAAATTTGCATAGTTTTGAAGAGATACTTGACGAACTCTTGGAATTGTTTATCTTGCAATAAGTGTGTAAGTATTGTTTCTTGCAAGATGTTCAGATAGCATGACTCTAATATAGCAGCTGCTTCGATCATTTTTTTTTTCTTTAGAGTGAATAGTGACATCGAGTTATTGTATATATCAAGCACTTCTCACTAACATTTGCATAGCACGTACGTGATCGAAAAGTATGAATCGATGTTTTTCTTTTTGTTTTTCCTTGTCTTTCTCTGTTGCTTCGTGTTGATTTAACATTACGTCCTCTAGACAACTAAAATTCGATGTTCTTAGATGTGGATGTAGATGAAGGTGTCAATGTTCCTATTGATTTTACTCACACTTACACACATAGGCACACCCTTCGATTAATGTCAAATTCTGTTTGTGATTGCTAATGAAAATATTAGCAAATTCGAGATGAAAGGAATGGTTTGTTTCCAGACTATGTCTTTTATTTTGTGAAAATTGATAAAGAAATTCAAGTTGATTTTCACAATCTAGTCAAAATCGATCTGTAAAAAGAAGCGAAAAAATCGATATTTGAGCTTGTCTACAATAAATCTTTCGAAAGGAATTCCATTCAAGTATGTTTTGTTCGAAGACAATTTGGCAAGTGTCTTTCATGAGATCTTTCTCAGCTTATTATCGATTATTATTTGCCACACAAATGTCTTTGACATCAGTTCCGAATCTTTGTCGTTTGATTATTAAATCGATGATTGACCAATAAAACTCTTCTCAAGTCGAATCGAAATCTTTCGAACATGAATTTTTTCTAAAGACGGAAAGATATCAAAGCTCAATCCTTGTCAGTGAGACGATATCCGCTAACGAATAAATTAGATGACGGGATTACTAATGGTACTTGTTCGAGTAATGATTGATAGCAATGCTCTGAAAAAAAAAAGAAGGTTTGCAGAACTATTTTTGGTTCTACAGCACATACAGAACCATTTAAAGTTCTGCGTGATTGCTCTAAACCCTAGAAAGTTTTGTACCTTAATGCGGAACTATGAAGGTTTCTGTTCAAAAGATGCTGAACCCTGAAAGGTTCTGCCCATTTATACTGAACTGTAGAAGGGTTTTGTCAGTTTTGCAGAACTTTTCAGGGTTTTTTCAGTGAAAATATGAAACCATAAAAAGGTTCGGTGGGGATGAAAACGGTTCAGCAGGGTGTGTAGAGCAAA
The DNA here is from genome assembly GCA_905250125.1 of Rotaria sordida. Taxonomy (NCBI): domain Eukaryota; kingdom Metazoa; phylum Rotifera; class Eurotatoria; order Philodinida; family Philodinidae; genus Rotaria; species Rotaria sordida. The sequence continues at coordinate 47,091 of CAJNOL010001880.1, read as the reverse complement.
AACCTTTTTCAAAAGGGTTTCACAGACAAGGAAAATGATTCAGCAGGATATCTACAGAACTAAATGTTTTTCAAAGGGGTTCTGCATAGAAAAATATGGTTCAGCAGAATACCAAGAGCGAAAAACTTTTTTTAAGCGGTTCGGTACGACACCTTTTCTTAGCTGTCAGAACTCTTTTGTGAGAACAGGTAGAGCTATTCAAACGTGCTATCTTGTGCAATTATTTTTTCTCCTGCTTCCTACAATGTATCATACCGACAAAATATTTCACTGTTTTTCTTCGCAACGAAAACGATTACTATGCTTGCTCTCTTCATCTGAACAATATAAAATTTTATAACTTAACAGTGAAAGTGCTTCATGAAAACATATTCCCTTCGTTCAAAAATCTCTCTTTTCCCATCTGTGCATTTCATTTCATAGAAAACCATACAGTCCAACCTGTTTTGCAATTCTTTTTTTTTCTTTAGTAAAACAATACATGATTAAACTTGCGGTCACCGATAAACCTGTTTCACAATTCTTTATTTTCCTTCTAAAGAAACGAAAATGATTTAACTGACATTGTTTCATAAGCGTGTATTAAAATTGTTTACTTCCTGTCCAAGGGAAGGAATATAATCCAAATTGTTTTTCTCTTATACACTACTTCCAGAAATTGATAATTGCCTTCTGAACCGATGAATATGGTTAAACTTATTTTCGAATTGCTTCTTTCCTCTATAAAAAAAAAGCATGAATATCGTAGAACCCGCTTTGACAATTTATTTCGCCATTTCAAAAGAAGCAATTTGATCGAGCTTTGTTTTCGAAATATTTTTTTCCTTCTAATGGCAGAAATATGATCGACCCTGTTGTCTCTCAATAACTTGTTTTAGCATATTGCTTTTTTCCTTTCAGAAAGAAGGAATATGCACCAAGTTCTTTCTCGCATTAGCTTCGTTTGAAACTGTTTTCTTTTCTTTTTGAAAAGAAGGATCATAAATGAACTTCAACTTTCTACGAAAATTATTTTCGAACTATTTTTCCTTACTAAATAAAGGAATATATTCACAGTTGTTTTCTCTCATAACTTCGTTTTTAGGATAAAATGATAGAAAACTCACGTATACGGCTTGAATTGTTCAAGAGTGATGTTCTTTTTTCTCACCAGACTTTTGAAGCACCCTGTATAGTATAAAACTGAAAATTGGGTTAGGTTGAAACAGTCGAGTAGAGTAACAACTTTCTGTGTGAAACAATGTTTCCAAAAAAAAAAGACGAGAAAATATCATTTTCGCTTCTGAAGAGATTTTCTAGCGAACAAAATGAGAAACATATTATTTTAAATTTAGTCAAATACAATTCATTCATAATACCAAAACCGAAGTAAAACGATGCCATTTCTAATATAGAAAGTCTTAACGAAAAGTCATAGTAACACAACACTTGAACCTCTGTAACTATCGGACGATTCCTTTTAATTGTTAAAAATTAGTAAAAATAGAAGCCATTTTCAAATGAAAGCATCAATGTACAATAGATTTCAATCTGATTATTTCCTTCAAAGAAAAACAAACTCTAACAATGAATAATTTTGAACATATGTTTTTATACATAATGATGTTAATTAGCTGACTTCAATTATCTTATTCAAGTATACTCAAATTGTATGCTTCAGAAACTGTCATTCTATGGATTCTAATAGTGACGTAACCAGGAGATCATATGTGATAGGGAAGTGTTCTACAATCTTGGATGTAATCTATGATATATAGTGTCAATAGTGGTAATTATTACGTTTATCTTGCTTCAGGTAATATGGCGACGCCGAGCCTAACCCATCCTTGGTTACACCACTAGACTTTAAAGTTCAAAACAACACAGAGGATGGAAGATAAGCCCTACCTAGCTCGATTTTCTGGTAACGCCGTTAATAATATTTACACAGCTGTATGCTAATATCTGTTCAATAGAGCACTGTATACGAAAAAAAAAATTGTTTAACCTAATTCTACAAAATTGCGACAACTATTGCGATTTCAGTATTCTAAGTTCATTGAAATCATGCACTGAAAGAAATTCGCTTCAATATGATTCTTTTTTGACAAACTCAATATAATGCAATATAGTGTTTCTAATAGAAATCAAAAACAAAACGTCTTTTTACACTTTGTTTATACTACTAGTAAAATGTACCTGTACACCTTTTTTTTCGTGAACATAGTAAATACAAATGTACAATGACGAAGTTTTATAAAGAATGTATGTAAAAAAAAACCAGAAAAAAAATTACATTTTCTAAAACAACAAAATAGAATAAGTTGAATTTAGTATTTTTCCGCCAAGAAAATACATATAATCGTCTTGAAAACACAGTGTTATTTTATTCAACAAAATGTACTGTGCACATGTCGCTTCTGCCTAGTACACTTGTCGATATTCGTATAGCAGGTGTTCCACTATAAATGCTAAGGTACATTGTAACTGATAGTTTCTAAAGGAAAAAGTGTTTTTCCAGTGTCATAGTCCACCCTCATCCTCATGCAGTGCTGTACCACGTAATAAAACTGAAAAAAGTGTCTTCTCTCCTCAGTAAATATCAGCTAGAATATACTTCTGCATTCATAGTGAAGCACCAACTACACGAATACTGTCCTGGCAACGTATTGCTACAGTAAATAAGAAAAAAAATCGTGACATCAGGACAATAGTGTTGACTGTAGCGATGTTTGCTGCGAACGCTATGAATATTACACCAGCCATTAGCAGGAGTGCCCTGAGGCCACTACTGTTGTATGGATTGGGAAGCAAAGGAAATCAAGAAAATTATTCAGTTGCGATTGGAAAAGGCGATTAGAGGAGTCACTCCATGACTTCCCTCCCCAGGCATTAAAAAAACTAATACAATATCGAAATTTGATTGAGTACAACCGCCATCTTCATTGTCAGTAACTATGGAAATGTCTTCATAGAAAGAAAAAAAGTAGTTGGTTCATGAATATGCATAAATGTGTTATTAGATGTATGCTCATTAATTGTATTTAATAAATAAGTTTCTAAAATTTGATTTAATACGCAGTTTAATTCTTGATATAAAATATTTTTCAACTGTCAAAAAAATTTTGATAGAGGCATCTGTCTCTTAATTATCATCATGGCTATTGACTAGTGGCTATCTCTCTGTCTGTATATCTTATATTTGTTCATTCATTATTCTTCTTTTTTGTGTTTGAACTTCCGGTCAATCGATCAATAAGATTGATGCCGATGAGATGACAACAAAAGTTCAATGGAAACGGCTTGATGGAACCATCGGCCAAAATCCCAAACCACGTCATGGTCATCGAGCAGTAGCTGTCAAAGATTTAATTATTATATTTGGTGGCGGTAATGAAGGCATTGTTGAAGATCTAAATGTTTATAATTGTGGTAAATTTTATAAAGGATATAGAATATTAAATTTCTTTTTATTCTTCAATGAATATTCTTTGTGTATTTAAGCTACAAATCAATGGTTTCAACCATTAATGAAAGGTGATGTACCAACAGGTTGTGCTGCTTTTGGTTTTGCAACTGATGGTATACGAATTCTTGTATTTGGTGGTATGGTTGAATATGGAAAATATTCAGCTGATCTCTATGAATTAAATCCAACTAAATGGGAATGGAAAAAATTAAAACCACGAGCACCTCGAACAGCTCCTTTACCATGTGCTCGACTTGGTAAATTTCATATATATATATATATATATTCTTTTTTTATTATTTATCATTTATTAAATATTTTAGGACATACATTAACATATGCTGAAGGAAAATATTATCTATTCGGTGGTTTAGCTAATGATAGTAAAGATCCAAAACAAAATGTTCCACGGTGAGATACGAATAAAAAAAAAATCAAACAAGAATTTGCTGAAATATTAGTTTTAGATATTTAAATGATCTCTATGCACTTGAATATAAAGGTAATAATTGTGCTTGGGAACAACCTATGGTTCGTAGTACACCACCAACAGAACGTGAATCACATTCATGTGTTTTTTATCGTGGTCAAATTGAAAATCGACCAAAATTAATTATCTATGGTGGAATGAATGGTCATCGTTTAGGAGATCTTTGGAGTTTTCATCTTGGTAGAAAAGAAAAATAAATTGAAATTGTTTGTTTTTATTGAATATGTATTTTTCTTTTTTCAAAATGAAAATAGATTTTTCACAATGGACACAAATAACACCATCTGGTTTGGCTCCACAACCACGTAGTCTTCATTCAGCTGTTGTTATAGGAAATCGGTTAATTGAATTTTTATTTAATATATTTTTATTTTTATTCTTTTAATTATTAGAATGTTTATATTTGGCGGTTGGGTTCCATTAATTATATCGGATAAAAATGATCAATATACAAATGAAAAAGAATGGAAATGTACGAATACATTAGCAGCTTTTAATTTAGGTAAAAAAAAAACAAAAGATCTCAATTTTTCTCAAAATTTAATAATTTGTTTTTCTCTTCTCTTCTTATTAGAAACAAATGCTTGGGAACTTCTCGGACAGGAATGTCTTGATGATAATGTACCAAGAGCACGTGCTGGTCATTGCGCTGTTACTGTTAATACAAGAATGTATATTTGGAGTGGACGTGATGGATATCGAAAAGCTTGGAATAATCAAGTAAATAAAAAATTTATTTAAATTAAAATTTAAAATTTTTTTCTTTATAGGTTTGTTGTAAAGATTTATGGTGTTTAGAAACAGCATGTCCAGGTGAACCAGAAAAAGTGCAATTATTGAAAGCAGGTATCGGCAATTTGGAAGTATCATGGAATTCTGTTCAGACTGGTATGTTCATTATTGTAGAAATTTTTTTATTTGATAAATTTGAAATTGTTCTTCTTTTTTTTTTATTCTAGCTGATTCTTATATATTACAAATTCAACGTTTTGAAGCACCCGTGGAACAACCTCCACTAACACCTCCTGTTCTTCCGGTTACATCTCAACCACCACCACTACATCCTCCACCTTTACCATTACAATCAATATCAGCTTCACTTTTTGCTTCGAAAAGTCCACAATCAGGTAAAAACAAAAACTTTTAGTAATACAAAATTATAAATATTTATAATTTAGTTCTTGCATCATTAATTCCAACATTTTCAAATGGTAAATATAATTCAAACAAAAAAAAATAAATAAATTTCATTGAATAATTTCTTTTTAGAACAACAATCACCAAGTGTATCGGTTTCAGCTATTTCGGATACAGGTAAATTAGATTTTGTATTCAATATTTTTATGGAATTCACACGTTTCAATAATAATCGAAAAAGACTGAGCGTTATTACCACCAAGAGTTAGACTTCTAGAACATTTCAAAGCGTTCCTTGAAATTTAACTGGTTTGAATATGTTTGTCAGTATTCGAAATAGTCCAGTTTTATGTCGTTAAAATTTATATTCCAGGATGACGGATAGTGATGCATTGATTTGTCACAGTTATTATATGATCAATATTAATATTTCCGATCAGAGAAGTTTTCCAAGTAATAAATCACTTTTAAGCTGGTACTATATTCAATAGATAGGGTCTAATGATTAAGTAAATACCTTAAAATGATTCGAACTGCTAAACTTCTGTTGCTGAGATATTCAACTCTGATAAAGGCACCAATTAGACTAAAATTCATATCTCAGAGATACTTGATAGAGAAATTCTGAATTTTTTTTTCTACAAGCTAATCTAATTGATGTCTTTATATGGGCAAAGTTTCAGGTCAGAATTCGAAATCTCAACAACAAAGATCCAGCAGCTCCAAACCACTCTATGGTATTTACCTACTCACTAGATCCTATCGATTGAATATAGTTTCAGCTCGAAAGCAATTCATCACTTGAAGACCTTTCCTCTTGATATTTACAATGACGCTCAAAATTAATCATACACCCACGCCCGATCGACTGGTTTTTCAAATATTTCAAGATGGTTTTCATCAAAAATGTGACCCTACCCTCATAGTTTATTAGATCTCTATATCATATATATACACTCTACCAGACTAGATATTCAGTTCCACTCAAAACTGATCATACATCACACACAAACATATAAAGACATACTACGAGTAAAAATCTCGTATTTCAACATTTTGAGCACCACTGTTTAATAGTATGTTGAGACCTACTATAGATATAATGGATATATACAACAGACTCTTTTTTAATAATGTTAAGTTGATAAAAAATGAAAAGCAACAAGACAAACAGAAAATAGAACGTCAATAAAAAAAAAAAGATTCTTTTCGAAATGCAGAAATAAATAAGATAGATCATTTCTTTAGCGAGGTTAAAGAGCATATGTGAGTTCCACATATTAACTCCGAAAAGTATTACGTTGACAAGCTTTTTTTTAAATGTCAATATCTAGATGGCGTTGTCGATCAATGTCTTTCATCATCAACAACAACAACAGCTCTCAATAAATCTGCATCAGATTTACTTTCATTAGCTCATTTATCATCATCATCACAAACACCATTTTCACCATCGATTAGTACAGTCAATGCCCAAACATTACCAAATGTTTCTATATCACCTTCGAACAGTATAAATAATTCATCATTATTTCAAAAAACTACACCTACAACTATTTCTACATCTATACAACATAATCAACCGACAACATTATTTAATTCAACGCACAGTAAATATTTTAAGCAAAAACGAAAAAAAAAACTAATCAGAAATTTTTCTATTTTAGCCATTCGACCAGCAACAACATCGAATATCCAATTTGTTAATACTAATTCTACTAATGCATCAAATACTGTTCGTCCAATAATCTTTCATCAAAAATCATCAACAACATCTACGCAACCACAACTTCTTACTGTTATGCCTGCTGGTGTACGTGTTCAACAATTAACACCTGTTGTACGTGGTTCATCAACTCAGCCAACAACAATTGTTCGTTTAATGTCGCCAGCAACAACAACTATTCGACCCGGTACAGGACAACAACAAATTATACAATTAAATACAAATAAACAACAACAACCATTAGTTATTAAAGCAATTACAGCACAAACATCTAATCGACAACAACAACCAATATTATTAGCAGCTAATACACAACAAAAAACGATACCAACACAATCACAACAAGTATTGGTTTTAAATCAAAATACATTTTCAACTACAAGTGGACAACAACCAAAATTTACATTACAAATGAAAAATATTGATCCATCAAATTCAATAACTATTAATCCAACAACACATATTGATAATGATCAACAAGAATCAACAATTGATAGTGGAATTCCACAATTAGATGGAACTATTGATGATCCGGTAAATATTTTCTATTAAAAAAGAATAAATTCATTATTATATTTTCCTCTATTGTATTTTTTTTATTTTAGTCACTACAAAACGGTACAGCTGGTAAGTACAACAAAACAAAACAAGATCGATTATGTATACTTGAATTTTAGATGTACGAAATTCTTCTAGTCCAGCACAACAACAATCAACAACAGACTTCGGACAAATAGTCAATACTGGATCACAACAATCATTAAGTAAATAATAGAAACAAAAAAAAATATAAACTTATTTATGAATAAAAAAAATTCTTATATATTTATCTTTTCTATTTAAAAGATAATCATGAAAATTCACAAACAACAATAAATGGCAATTCAAAAATTGATTTGCAACAACAAACAATTTCAAATGATTTAAAATCATCAGAAAATGATGATAATGATGGTTGGCATTTAGTTGGAACATTTAAAACAACAACAGTTGATATTAAACATTATTATGTTGTTCCATCAAAAATAAATATCGATAATTATGTATGTATTTTTTTTCCGATGATCCGAAGAACTTAAAGAAAGATTAATAATTAGAGCTCGTCAGTAGGCCGGAATGACGAGAGAATAAAAAAATGTAGTAAGATCACATTCTCTTTCGCGCCCGCACCCTCCAGGTGCGTAACAATAGATGTGCAAGACCAAAGTCTGGACTACAAGAGAAAAGTTATCCCAATCGAAACTAAAGAGAACTAGGCTAGATTTATCAGAATTATAACTGAAATTGGAGCTAAAAACCTTGATCCCACACATCACTATGAATAACCTATAGGAGATATGAAGTCTCCATTCTCCTACTTTTGAAAATTACCTACGTAGCACCCTTTTTTTTGGAATTCTTCTCTCCTCACCTTTCCTTCATTGCTAAGTTACGCCTCTGTCAAACTTCTCCTTATTCCATCTCATAGTCTAATGATTAATATTTCTTTGCGTTCTCCGATTCATCAAAACGATGTTTTAATTTCGTCTCGGCAAAATTCGAATTTTAATACGACAAATTTTAAATTGTGCTGAAGTTTGATCATAAAATATGTTTATATATATATATTTGGTTTTTTTTAGGATCTTGATTCCCTTCAAGTGCATAATCTAGTAAAAAAAGTTGACCTTGAACCTGGTGTTATCTATAAATTACGTATAGCAGCTGTAAATGCATGTGGTCGAGGTCCATGGAGTGAAGCAGCAGCATTTAAAACATGCTTACCTGGTTCACCACCAGCACCATCTAATATTAAAATTACAAAGGTATAATTTCAATACAAAAATTATTTCCTCTGTTTTTTTTCATATTCGAAAATTTCTTTTTTTTTTTTATTCTTTAGACTTCTGATGGCGGTGCTCATCTAACTTGGGATCCTCCATCGAATGCTTCACCTTTAATTACTGGTTATGCAGTCTATTTAGCAGTAAAAAATTCAGCAACAGATAATACAATATCACGTCAACAACAACAAGCATCACAAATGGCTTTTGTTCGTGTTTATGGTGGTGTATTAGCTGAATGTTCAGTAAATGCAGCACAACTTCATCAAGCTCATCTTGATATAAGTACAAGTAGTAAACCAGCTATTATATTTCGTATAGCAGCACGTAATGAACGTGGATATGGACCAGCAACACAAGTTCGATGGTTACAAGATCAACAACAAACACCATCAAATCATTCAACAACAAATAATTCATTAAAACGAACTGGTTCAAATACAAATTCTTCAACATCAATAACAAAAAAACAAAGATTAGCACCTGGAGGAGTAGGAGGCGGATCAAATGATGGTTAATACATTTCATTTGTGTGTGTGTGTGTGTTTGTGTTCACTTGTAAATATTTTATTTGCCGCTTTTGTTTATTCTATTAAAAAAAACAACAAAAAAAGATTCTGTCCTATCTCTATTAGAATTTCTAAAACTAACATACATATATCTTATTACTAAAAGATTAATCTATGTATGTTTTTGTGCTCGATGATGATTTATTAAACTATTAGTTGACCGAAGTATTTTTTTTTTCTTCTTTCTCTTTGTTTTTGTGAAAACTAAAAAGGTGGCAAACCAAAATTGTTGTTTTCTTCTGTATTTGTTTCTGATATGAACATCATTTTGTGTTGTACATATATAAATATATATAGTTTCATCATCCACATACATATACACACAAACATACAAACACACACATTTTGTCATTGTTTTTTTTTTTCCTTTTTGTGTTCATGTGAAAAAATAAAAAGGACAGCCAAGAAGTCAAAATTTATTTTATTATTTGTGTAGGAATGAAAGATAAAAGAAGAATAAGAGAAAGCAAAAGAAAATATTTAATTCTTTTTATTTTATTGAATTAGTGTAAAGTGTCGATTTGAAGTGTGAGGAAAATTTTTTTGTCTTGGTTTGGGTAAGAGCTCGTTGATTTATGTTTAAAAATATTGTTTTTTGATATATTTCCATAATGATTTTGTTTTGAACAAATATGAAAAGTCCATAAAACTGAAATATATCACAGGTATCAAGGCTAGGCAAAAATATGCATTAAATATATTTTTTTACTCGTTATATGGTTAGACAAAAACAAAATGTGGATCATTTTGGAAAAACATTATTTTATTGTTGAAAGAAATCAATTTTTTTTTGGATATAAATGCAAAATGTCATAAATACAGGTTTGTATTCAGAGATTCTGACCATCAAAACTTCAATTTCAAATGAAACAAATAGGATGTTCAGAATCAACAGAAAAATCTGCAATATAGAGTATTGAGTATACTATCGGATGGGTGTGGGTCTGAGTTTGCTATCATATCAATTTTCTTAACAATAAAACAATATTTTTCTAAGCATTATGACGAGAAAAATCAAAAAATATCGAATAAATATTGAGAGTATTAAGGACTTGATGCTTTTGTGATATTCCAGTTTTTATAGATTTCTGATTTTTTTTGTAACCTAAGTTTCACTCAAGAAAGACATAATATATCAAAAAATCGAATCTGTAGAAGTCAATTGACGAACTCTATTCAACCCTGACAAAAAAATCGCCAAAAAAAAAAAAGAATTTGTTCAAATTTCGTATTGTTAGATTTTATATTGATACTGTCTTTTATTTTAATCGTTTCACTAATTTTTCAGCTTGATTAATTTCTTCAACAAGTGTTGAAGCATAAATAGAACTTTTGGCACGATTAATTGCTTCATGTAAACCTTGTGGTTCTTGTAATAACATTGCTTGTGTTAATTCTATTAACAAAATATCGAATAATCAAAAAAGGAAATTTTCTTCTTTTTTTTTGTTATTTACCTTTTCTATATGTATCAATATCAATTAAAGTTATTCCTTCATAAACAACATATTGTCTTCCTTCCAATTGATATTGATGTACATCTTTAGGAAGATCACCATAAAATTCATTAAGTATACGTTGATCAACAGGTGATGTTGCTCGTTCAATTTTGTCATATTTTCTAGGTGGTGCATTTGGATTTTGTCCATTAGTATTTTGTAATGGACGAGGAGCAAATGGTTGTTTAGTAGTTAATGGAAGTGGCGCATCCGGATTTGGTTTAGTAGGTGGCGTAGCATGTACACGATCTTGACCGCCATTTTCTAAAAATAATTCAAGACTATCATCTAATCACAGTATCGAAGAGTAGAGATGCAAAAAAAAAATAAAGCATAGATGAAATAGATTTATTATTTTAGATCATTCGAACTTTTAGACACAGACAAACTAATGACGATCTATAGAAATTTGAGATTGGAACTAAAATTAAGACAACTCCTTTTGTTTATATCTGATTTGAACACTTAAAAAGGAAGCTATTGGTAACTAAATGGTTGACACTATAGTACTAGAGAATAATTTTAAGTTCTATGCAGATGAAAGTTTTGATAAATCTGATATCAACACTGAATCATTTTTTTTAACTGAGATTTTAAAAAAAGCCGTTTCAACTGGTTTGTAGTTCGAACTTATTTCAGATGTTATATTCTGATATTTCATAGTTTGTATCGTGATAATAGTGTCTAAGTAGAACTAATAAGAGAACCTATAGGACTGATAAACTCCATTTGAGTTCATAGATAGGATTGATAATGTAGATAGAAATCTTGAAAGGGTTCGTATCATTAAGCTTTTCTTCTCGAGTTATGATCAGTTTATTGAGCTTTCAATCGATTGCAGGATATTATGAGAGAAGTCACAATAACGAGTTTCGGCTTGAAATGGTCCACAACAATAGATCTCACGATTCGTATGAAATCCTGAAAGTTTCAGCTCAAACGGATGATTTCTTCTTAAGATATTATATACCTTAAAACTGAACTCTTTTTGGAGGTCTTGTGTCATGTAACATATTTTTTTTGCAGACATGTTATCTACGAAAGAAAACATTTGTTTAAGTTGAAACTTTCAGGATACTATAAGGATCATGAGAGCTGTTGTTGGAGAAAATTTCAGACTGAAATTTGTTGTTGTAATTTTTCTCGTGATATTCTGTGATAGACTGGAAGTTCAGTAAAACAACCATAACTCGAGAAGAAATATCTAATGGCACGAACCATTTCAAGGTTTTATCTACATAATGAGTCCTAATTATGAACTCATACAAAAATTATCAGTCAGATAGGTTCCTTCGTAGACCGTACTGACAACTTCAATATGTCTCAATTCATGAAATATTCTCATTTTATATTAGCTATCGATCTTTTTCAATGACGTTCGCGTCTAGGATCATTGATAGCAATATAAATTCAACATGTCAAATTGATTGCCATGAATTGAATATTTATTACCTATGAAAAACAAAATTCCATAAACGAGTATAACCGATATAGCAGCAATCAATCCGGCTAAAATTGATGCAATAATATCTAAAATAATAATGACATGAATCTTCATAAAAGTATATTAAATATATTAATTTACCTTTATTAAGATCAGTCGATGCTAATGAAATATATCCTGAACAATATGCAATACAAAGAATAAGACCAAGCATTAGGAAGAATTCAATAACTATTGCTAAAATTGTTAATATCATACACACCACCCATTTTTGTACTATAAAAAACAAAACTGCTTCTTTTTTTTTTCTTTCTCTTGAGAATAATTTTTACTTACCACGAGTACGATTCGATACAAGAATTAAAATATCAATAAGAAAAAGTGCACTTGCTAGACAACCAAGTATAACTATAATTAATGGTATTTGTATAATATCTTGATCTAAAGAAAAACAAAATTTTTTTTTTTTTTTTTATAAAATATAAATTTCTTTTCCATACATTGTACACCCCATAAAATAGAAAACGCAATAATCATCATAAATGATAATACAACAATCGATATTGTTAAAATAACTGTGTATTTATTAATATTAAAATGATGACTTAAGTAAAGAATAAAACAAAAGAGTATAAACCAATTGAGAAGTAGAACAGAATATGTCCACCAATTTGCATAAGCCCCTCCATATGAACTTGTACATACATTAGTACTTGATTGACGACCACTCAAAATATTTTTCGCTTCTGTTTTCGCTCCATACGATGCTAAATTGAAAAAACAATTTTTTTTATAATCAATACTTTGAATTAGATATGGGCAAGATGGGATCATGACCAATTTTTTGCTTTAGACTGCCACCGGAATCAACGCTTTTTCATTGGGAACGTTACCTTTTATGGTCGTGTAAAATTAGCGTCGAATGTTATATTGTCACGACTCATATGTTCTAAATAGATGCACGAAAGATGGTGCCAGCCAGATGGAACTGGGACCAATTTTTTTTTGACCGAGACTGAGATCAAAAAATTTTTTTTTTGGCTAAGATCAACAACGTCTGATCTCGTTTATGTCTATTTTGAATAGAGAATTTACCTGTTACACATGGAGCTGGCAATAAAGTACTACATAAATAATTGGTAACACATTGTAAAGTGCTATCATACGCTGCACAATGAGTTCCAATTGCTACTTCATATGTACTATTTGAACACCATGTAATGCTCGAATCATCAACTGTAGATCCATCAAGCCAATGCCAGTGGCCATCATGAACTATTTATTTAGAAATTTACAAATAGAATAAATATTAAATTTCATTTTTTTTCTAAATAATTAATATGAATTTACATAAAGAATAATCTTCAATAAAACCAATCGTTTTCTGTTATTCATCTAGGTTAGTTCTTTTTTTTTTGTTCTTATATATTCCATATATGTTTATGAAAAATTTCTAATAAAAGTATTCAATAAAGCTTTGTTGTGTAAGAAAGAAAATTTGAAAATTTTTTAAATTATATTAAAAACAAAAGTAAAAATGAGAATTTAATATTTACATCATAAAAAATATTCTTTCAGTTACGCGTAAGAGAATTTCCTAATATGAGAATTGGTTTTCTTCTCTTTTTACTCCGGCGAATGAAAAAATTTCTTCTAGTCACAAAGAAGAGCGTTGCCGGAAACAATTTTTTGTTACTCCAGATTCCATTTTGTACATCTAATTATAGGCAGTTTTTGATATTATGTTAAAGTATCCATAAAAGAAAATAACTAATAACGAAACTCCTCAGTGTAATATCTCTCATGTTGACTTACAAAATGCTAAATTATTTGCACCTATCCAAAAAGGACCTTTTTCACCAATATTTGCATTTTTTAAATCATTAAATTGTTTCATAGAAGATATTTGAATTAATATTCCATCAGTAGCTTTACTTAAACATTGGTTATAAGCATCGGTCCATGATAAAAGTGTTCGTTTATAATAATAACAGAAATTTGCACCATTATCATTAGTAAATGGACTAGAACATTGACTAATTACTATTAAAAGAATAATTCATTTAGTTTATACAAAAAAAAAGAAATTTTTTGAGTTTATACTTTGTTCTATATATCCAATAGTTAGAAGAAATAATATAAAATTCAACTTAGATAATGTCATGTTTTAAATGAAAGTGAACGTATGCATATTCTTTAGTTTTGTTTGTTACTGCCACTGGTCGTTGCCATCGTCTTGTGTGATATATTATGTTTGTTGGTATCTAACAAACAGAAAGCTTTTTTCAGTCCGTCAATTTTACTCAGTTTTCTCTTCTCTCTCTCTCTCTATCGGTATTCTGCTTGCTAACAAAAAGACTCATTACTTTTCACAGATGTTTCCCTTTCTCATCCGCTCATTTATTTTTGCAGAACGTTCACGTCTCTTTTTTTTCCTTTCCTTACTGATTCGTTGTCTATTTATTTACGCGTATACCTAACGTCTCATTATGTTTTTAGTATAGTTTTTCTTTTTTCTGGCATCTATGTCTACAAAGAGAAATGCTAAGATCTTGCGTTTAATTTCAAAAGATACGTCATTCAATTTTCTACAAAAAAAAAAACTACATGAAAGAAAATCCTTTTAACATATTCGGACGTCATCTTAGAAAATTTACAAGAAAAAAACCATACGAAAGATTGTTAATTTCTATCATATTAAAAGTAATAGAAATATTCATAATAATATCTATCTTGCAAATATCTTTACACGGACAAGTCTAAAAAGCAAACGACATTTTTTTTGTAGAAAGATTTATTCTTTCATTCTCTAAAATAATCAAAGTAAAAAAAAAAATGTCTCATTGATTTATTATAGTCGATTCGAAGAAGATTAAATGTAAATTATATATGAGACATTGTAAGTTTTCTTTCTTCCCATTTCAATTCATTTCTCGATCTAAACGATTGATTGCCTTCTGACCACTTTGAATTCTTTCTAATCATTTTTCAACATCAACAGAATCATTTTAACGATGTGTTTTTGTACAATAAACTTGCTATGCCAAGAACGTTGATTCTTTTTTTTCGTGATGAAATTCAGTTAAACAACGAATCTTTCTAACAAAATCTAGCTTTTTTTTTCTTGATTTCCCTCTATGAAGATAAATGATAATTGGAATCAACAAGCTTTCTTAAGTTTTTTTCTTTTCTTGAAACTTTCTAAAATTCTATCAGAATAAATCAACAGGATTGCCTTCATACAATTGTTGTAAAGAATTTGAAGACACACCTTTTTAAACTGAAAACAACTTTATTGTTTGTCTATGCAAGCACATATATATGAAAAATAAATTGAGTTGTAAATATTTTAGCACATCAGATATGATAATCGATCATATACATAAATAATAGATATTAATTCTTTCGAAGAGAAAATTAAATAGATTTTATTGATTATTAACTAACTCTATAATGTATCAAATAAAAGTTTGGAGAAAAGAATTTTCTTAATATTGTCGTCATCATTACAATCACGTTATATTGAATGTAAGAAAGAAAAAAGAATATAAACTAATGATGTGTGTGTGACATGAAATATGTTTTATAAGAATAAAAATAAAAAGCATTAGCATCAAATTTCTTGTAAGAAAATTTAAGAATGGATTATATATTATATGTAAATATAAATAATTGATTATTGAGAGGAATATAATAAAATTTGAATCTTATTATTATATTTATCGATTAAGATAAAGAATATTTCTACAGACTATATGAAAGGGCATTTTTTTGTGACCAGTTCTTTATTGATGGCCAGAATATATATATATATAACAAGTATTGCAAACATTTTACATGAATAACATTTCTTGTATTGTAATGAAAAACTTCTCTGCAATAGAAACAAGCATATTTTGTTTGGTTAAAAAAAGTTTAACTTGACCAAATTTGAAGTTTGAAAGGTGTCAACAAACAAGAATTCGAGCAAAACCTTTTTTAGCGCTTTTTTTGTCATGATTGGATAGAGCTCATTGGGTTACCTATAGAAATGTTGTTTTTGATAGATTCAAATGATATTTTTGTAGTAAAACTTACGTTAAAAAAGAACCAGAAAAGTCTATAAAATTTGACATACGCTCAAATCATCAAGTCTCGATCGTCTTAATATTTATCAGAATTTGTTTTTGATTTTACTCGTCATATAGCTAGAGAAAAAATTAGACGTGCTTTTTCAAAAAATTTTTATTTGATTGTTGAGAAAATCAATTTTTCTGATATGATAGCTAAACCCCATAAATACGAGTTTGTATTCGAAGATTTTGATTATCATAACTTCGGTTCCAAAACAAATGAATATCATATTCAAAATGAGTACAAAAAAATCTGCATCGAATAATATATTCAATACTTAAAACACATTTTTATCAAATTTTGGTCGTCATATCCTCTTACTGTTCTTGTCAAATACTCTGATCTGTGCTTTCAAAAATTTGATGAAAATTAGTTTTTACTACTACTCGATGCAAATGTTTGCTCTAATTCTGAATGTGATATTCGTTTCGGTTACAACTGAAGTTCTGATAATCAAAAATCTCAGAATTCAAACCAGTATTTAAAGCGTTTAGCTATCATATGGAAAAATCAGTTTTCTCAACAATCAAATAATATTTCGCATAAAGCACGTCTAATTTTTTCTCTAGCTATATGACGAGTAAAATCACAAAAAAATTCTGGTAAATATTAAGACGATCGAGACTTGATGATTTGAGCGTATTTCAAATTTTATAGACTTTTCTGGTTCTTTTTTAACATAAGCTTCTCTACAAAAAAATCGTTTGAATCTATCAAAACTACCAATTCTGTAGATAACTCGATGAGCTCTATCCAACTATGACAAAAAAATGTTAAATAAAAATTTCCCTGCGGAATCATTTTTTTCGACTGACATAAACAGTGACTCCCAAAATTGATCATTTAAATTTTATTTCTCTTTTTTTTCCGTAATGGTAACTCTCATAAAGATTCAAAATGGTGACTTAAGTAGAGAAAATTGTTTTCAACAAGGATTTGAGGAAAATAAAATCTTCACAATATTTCCCAAATCTAAGATCTCTGAAAAACTCCAAATCTAGTTTTTCAGTCTCCAGATCCCGAAACTAAAAGCTTCTTTTGATTACATGGAGTGACAGAGCAATTCTCTACAAAATGACACATCTTCAAGCTCTTCACGACATTTTTTTAACTGAATTACATAAATTTTAAAATAAGTCCGAAAACCCTTTTTGTCTAGTTTTTTCTTAGGAAATGGTGAACAAATTATTTTTGAGTTACCATTACGGAAAAATCGAAATAAAACCTGCACGATCAATTTTTTGTAGCCATTGTATACTTCTTTTTATACTACTTGTGAATGAGAATTTCTTTCTGATTTTTTTCTTCTTGAAACTTATTTATGAATCTCTAAAGTAGTGTATTTTTGTTTATTACTTAACATATGAAGAATAAATTTATTGCTCTGTAAGAAGAAAAATACTTGACTGTTGTAATAATTTAACTCTGTAAAAAGTCTTCACGATCACTCCGACTCCAACTCCGAAAAAATTTCTTTTAGTGACTCCGACTCTGACGGAGTCGGAGTCAGGTTTCGGAATGCGATGCAGAGTTCTACTATGGAACCATTTTAATACATATTATTGAAATTCTATTTATTCTATCAAATATTAACGTAGAAATAAATCGATCTAATCTATCGTCTCACATCATACAATCGATCGGCTACGGTTATAACGTCGAACGAAACGATTAATATGTCAAATTTCTTTTCTCTTATATATATATGCTCAATCAATCAATCTACTATTGATAATCAATTAGAAACAGACAAAGAATGAAAGAAGTTTTTCACATATTTTTTTTTTTTTCAATACCAACTAATAAGAAAAATTCAACAAGAAGTTATTCTATGTACGTTAAAAATAAATTACATATGAATTTCTAACTTATCTATAAATATTTTCTCAAGATTACATATATCATTAAATGATATTTTTTTGTTTTATATACGATAACAAAACCGCTTTACATATTTTTATAACATTGTTGAATCTGTTTCTATTAGAAACATTCATTAAACATGATCAATTTGAATAGGATTTGTAAATCAAGATATGAAACAAAAAGAAAAAAACAACAGATGGAAGTTTATAAAACGAAAAAAAAAAAAGCTGATGATAATTGAAATGTGTATCTATCGTTAGTATGCTAGTCGAATATGTGCATATTTTCGATTCCGTTTTCTTTTTCACATGAGAAAGAAAAACAATAATTTCATATGTACAATAATAAAGTAAAACTTCTCTAATGTAATTTCCATCGGGACTAGTCAAAAGTGTTCATCATTGGGAGGTTTTCAATTTCTTTTTTTTTCTCGGAAACCTATAATTATTCAATTACAATCGCTTTTCGACTGCAATAAAATAATCTTTTGCTTTGTTTCAACAATTAATTAATTAAACATTTTTAATCAGAAATAAACCCGTACTAACACAATTTGGTATTACTATCTGTTACGATAAAAAAAAGGCGAGATGTTACATCAAGTATTGTTATTGTTTTCTAATATTGGTTCTTTTTCTTCTTGTAAATATTCAGGACTAGTCCATCCCATTTTTATATGAGTTCCATGATTGTTTATCAAAACGCAATACACATAACATCTATTTTTAGTCGTTCTGCATGTGATTGATTGAACATATGTTACTCACATGACACAAGTTGTTATTGTTCATGGAACGAAAAATAAACGCTCAGTGTTCAGAATAAGAGATGCTTACATAGAGAGATTTTACTATAATTTATTTCCTTATTGAACAAAGATAGACAGGGCTGTCCAACGCTTCGCGCGCCGATTTCTTTTCTTGTTCAGTGAATATATTTTGAAAACACGAACTCACTTCTTCGGTATTCTTTCAGTACAACTAGAACCATGAAATAACGCAACATGCACTTCATAGAGATTTTCACAATGCTGCATAGACATGCATTAGAGCGTTGAGTAGCCCGAAACCATAAATTTCGATGTGGAAGAAACTCTCTATTATTTATAATGGCTAACAATGTTCAATCATACTCCGTATTCTAATGATGATACAGCTGAAGAAAACATAGACAATGTGATTATTTAGTTCATTTTTTAATTATGTTCGATAAACATGTTCGTTTCGTTCTTTTTTTTTACTTTTGTATGAATATTTATTTGTCTTAAGGAAATCTTTCATCCGAAAAATCTATTTGACATAATGATGAATCGTATTCATGATAACGAAAAAAAACAAGAGAACGTACAAGAATGATGAGTGGTATCATCATTTTGTTTATTTGTTTGACAAGTGCGAAAAAGAAAATGAAAAAAATTCATCTTAACAACCAATAAAAAACAAGAGAGTAACGAAAAAAGAAAGATTATATGTATATAGATGTTGTATATAGTTTGTCTCGGATTAAAAAAAAAATTGATTTTAAATTCAAAGATATTTTTTCATGTGAATCGATTAGTCTTCCTTCGTCGTTGATCTCGAACTCAATTGATATAAATATCAAACATTTCTCTTTTTCTTTTTGGTAGTTTTCATTAATGCATACAAAAAATATGGAACGTGCAACATTTAAAATTGAAATTCCATTTACTGATCATGCACATTGTATTGGACGACAAGGAAATCAAATACAAAGTATTATGTTAGCAACAGATACACATATTCATTTTCCTGATGGTAATCGTGAACCAAATGGAACAAAATCTAATCAAGTATATTTAAAAGAAAAAACAACTTTTTTTATTTTTGTCTTGAATTATTCTTAATAGGTATCAATAACAGGTACAATAACATCTATTGAACAAGCTCGAAAACGTATTCGAGATATTTTACCAATGTCATTAAAATTTCTTATATCACCAAGAGAATTAATTCATATTATCAATGATGATTATCCATTATTTAAATATGTTCGAAAACGTTATGGTGTTATAGTATTACCACGTCCATATGCAAAAACTGGTGATGTTTATTGTATTGTTCGTGGACTGTATGTTATTATAGAAATTTTTTTTGTTTCGAAAAAAAGAAAATCTTTTGTTTTTTGTTTTTTGGAAGTATTAATCAACCAGAATTAGCAGAAGCAACTGAATATTTAATTCAAGCATTTTATGGTTTTGAATCATCATTAATTAAAGTAACATGTCAAACAGAAGTTAGTGAACAATATCATGGTTATTTACAAACACGTCAACAATCAAAAGATATGTGTATAGCAGCTATTGAACAATATACACATGCTACAATACAATTTCCAACAACAATAATAAATACAAATGGATATGGACGACGAACATCAGTTATAATTAGTGGATCTCCAACACAAGTTTGTCAAGCAAGAAAATTATTTGATGTAAAAATGTTCTGTTTAGTTTTTTTTCGTATATGATTCAAAAACTTTTTTGTTTTTCATTTAGTTATGTTTACCAATTATTTTGACTTTTGAAGTACCAATTGATAAAGAACCAACACGTGGTATGAAACTAATGAGAGAATTTCTACAGATGTTATTATCGCTTTTCGACCGAGACGATATTTATTTGATGAGTACTAGTGTGTAATAGAAAAGTCTAGAATGATTTAGTTTTTTCAGATATTCGTTCTTGAAATATCAAAATTTTACTGAGTTTTTTGAACAAAAAAAACTCGACTGTCGAGTTTCCATTTCAAACTGTGCATGAACAAAATTCTTAAATTTCGATATCTCAGGAACGAATGCTTGAAAAACTAAACTATTCTAGATTTTTCTATTACTCATTAGTACTCATCAGATAAACATTGTCTCGGTCGAAAAGTGATGTGACAGCTGGAGAGATTCCCTTGTAAGCTTCAATTTTTTCTTCGAATTTAATATAGAAATGATGTTTGTTTTTTATTTAGCTGATATTGCTCATATAAAAGATAAACTTAATATAACAACGATTCTTCGAACACGTAAAGATAAAATTGGAAAAGTAAATTTGTCTTTTTTTTTTGTTATTTTTCTTTTCATTATTGTGAAATTTTTAATGTATAGTTAGTAATTGTTCAATCACAAGAATACAACACTGATCAATTATTTCGTGCACGTTCAATTATTCTTGGTTTACCAGAAATAAATAATAATATTTTACCAATATCATCGATTAATAATAATAATAATAAAAATACTTTATTCGATCTAAGTAACTATTGGTTTTGTTTTGGAGATCAAAACTATTAAATTGTTTTATTTGTTGTAGATTTATCATCGACAATATTTTCTGATCTTTCTAGTAAGTAATAAAAATGAAGATTCTTTAGTAGAAACACTTCATTGAAGAAATTCTCAGATAATTTTTTGTGAAAAAAAACCATATCGCACTAAAGTATCCTTATGATCAAAAAAATCGTTACTTCTCATTTGCGAACATATATATCGAAAAGTTCAATAATTTGTTTAACTCAGTTTCAATGATATTTTTGGAATTTAAATTAATTTACAAAAAAAAAAACATGAGATTTGAAATTTTTTGTTTTTAACCCTTGAAAAATTTACTCATATAAACTATAAGAAAAGTTGTATTAGTGGCAAAAGTTTTTTTGAGAAGGAGAAAGGTGGAGACTCTCTAGTAATGCTTGTAGAAGAGGCTCGACGGTTGATAGAAGAACTGAGCATCTTCTAGCTCCCGTTTAACTATGCCACTACTGTTGACTTTGATTAAAATTCTTCGCACGAGTGAAGTATCCCAACCGATTAATTACTTTTGAATCGAGACTATGAATAACATGAGAAGAGCTCAGGTTTTTAGCTTATTACTACCGAGATATTTCATTTTTTACGGTGTGTTTTTAGCTAGCACCATCGTTTCCCAAAGGAACACTAGGCAGATTCATTTTTCAAATTTCGAATTTCAGTTTGAAACTTTCCATAGAGATAGATCATAGTTCATTGTGAAAGTTTCAAATCATTTCATTGTTTCTATTATAAGATACAACTATGATAAAAGATTCTTGTTTTACGAAAGGAACGTATCGAAAGACTTGAAACTTTCATAATAAACTAGTTCTTATTAAGATCTGTATTTATGCAAAATTTCAAGTCGAAATTTGAAAATAAGTTTTCCTTGTATCCTTGGAGATGGGGGGGGGGGAGGGGTGAAAGCATAACATTGATTCACAAATACCGTAAAAATGCAGTATCTCAGCTAAGAACTTGAACTATTTTCAGCATATTCATAGCTCATTAGAGTCTACATGATGCATATAATCCAGACTTCAAAGTAATTAATCAGTTGAATGACTTCCCTCGTTCGTTTTGTTCACATTGATGATTCTTGCTCGTCTATTATGAGTATTACATTTATTAATAATATAAAAATCAATTAATTTAGTTAAGATCCGTACCACGTAATTAATTCTCTTTCAGAAAACTGATTATATCTATGACCGAAAAAGAATACCATTTTGTTTCATGACTTCAGTTATTTGCAAGATCAATTTGTAAATCTATATAATATTATCTTATATAACACTTGGTAATTATTGTAAAAAAAATTATCATACTCTTTATTCATATTAGGTATAGTTTTCTGCAAATTATTGTAATTTTTTTTTGTTAATCAAGAACTCTTTCTGATTAAAATTTCACACCTTTCTACAAATTGCAATAATTTTTCTTAAAACAAAATAATATTTTTGAATTAAAATCTTTTAAGAAAAAAAATTTATTTTCTATATATATTCTCATCTTCTAAGACCAATCGTGATATTAATATTTTTTAGTGCCAGCTTCATCTATTGCGTCTTCTTCTGTGACAACAATACCAACTAATCGTTTACCAGATAGTATATTAATTCCAATTGAACCTTACTATACATCATCAACACAACAAATTGATACATTAATTGTACCATTGTAAGAAATAGAATTTTTATTTTATGCATTGTTTTTTTTTATGTGTATCTCTCTTGAAGAAATAAAGCGAATACAACAAAAAAACCATCACCCATTGGTCATGAACGTTTCTCATTACGAAGTAAAAACTTTCTCATAATTTTTTTTCCCTTCTAATGAATATATTTTCTTTATACTTCAAGATCTTGATCAAGATGCAATCATTTGTTCAACAAATAATGATCAATTTTCATCTGTAAGTTTTCTAAATATTATTTCAATATTAATTCAATTGAAATATTTTTAGTCATCGATTTTTGATGCATCAAAACATCAAATTAAGTCAATTAACAGTAAGTTTTATTATATATTCTTTTTTTTTGAAATATTTATATTAAAAAAAACATTTAGATCCTTTAATTACTCCATTATCTCAAAATAATTGTTCGACTAAATTATTTACATTACTTCGTTCAATAAATTTAGAAAAATATTGGTCAACATTTGAACATAATGAGGTAAATTTATTTTCGTTGTTTTTATTTCAATGAATTAATAAAAAGAGAAATAAAAACTTAAACTAATGTCTGCACCAGAATTCAAGAGGAGTAGGCATAATTTCAATAATCGATTGGCTTTGTAACCATCTTACATTTCCTATGATTCATATATTTTTCCAAAAAATGAAAGTACTTTTGAAAAGATTCGGGTGATCAGAATTTCACCAATGGTGAAATTCCAGAGGATGTGTAAGACAACGTGTAGATTATAGAGTCTCTACATATATGTACTTCTTCGTTTTTTTTTTTATTTTCGTCGAAACAATGAGTAAGTTACAATACAATTGATTTTTTAAAATGCACAACAGAAGCCAAACAACAAAAAGATTTCGGTATTTGTGATAAAACGAATTTTAATAAAACTGTTTTAATAGAAAGCAAATATTCACTTTGTAATACCTTTTATGTGTTATCATATGAGATATTGTTGACCTTGATTGCGTGTTCTACTACTGAGAAAATTAGAGTTTAAGCTAAAAAAGATTTTTTCATTTGCCTATTTACACATCCGGCCCCTTTTATCGTGAAACTTAAGAACATCTCTCTTCCGTCATACACTGTGACAGATATTTTATTGTATGACCATTTCCTTCTCATCGACCATGGCGAGGATACCCCCCACGAGAATAATCTAATATAGCATTAGTATGAAACACAGCTGAACTTAAGATAGCTATTCTTTACTCTACATTTATGTTGATTGCAATATATTGTGATGAACATCTTTTTTTCATAAACAGGCATTAACAGTAGGTGGTAATTCATAAACTGAAACGTATGTTGATGAATTCCTTTTTTTTTTTACAATGACAGCAGCTCCGTCGTGTTTCAAATTTTACTCCTGCTGAGATTACGCTAACAACTTTTTATACTTGTAAATATTTTATTTATATACTTTGATATATGTCACATACTATAAAAGTAATGAAAAGACATAGTTTATACTGTAGAAAAAAATGGTTTTCTTTAAATTTTTATTTAGTGTAGTTTCGTTTATAATAATCTGAACATGCATGTACGGAACACAGCAAATACGTCGAATAATATTTTTTCGTTTGTTCAGAAGAAAATTGAACTTACAGCCACCTCTCTTTAATTTTGGCGTGAGCATTAGATTGACTATCATACATTTCTTTCTATAATAGATGAAGGTTTAACTTGAAACTTTTGGAGTTTATCATCATTTATAACAAATATTTACAGGTAGAATTTAAAAGAGAAAATAAAATGAAATTCTATTATTATCAAAAAATATTAAAGTATTTATTATTATTTTTTTCTTTAGATTACGCCTTGGCCAGTATCTCTCGACATCAATAACTATGATAACTTTATTAATCATTCAACATCTTTCGACTTGAATACTTCATTACCATATTTTATCGACGATGTAAACAATAATATCGCTTATTTACCATCATGTTCGCTTTTGTCTATTTAATCATGTTGTTTTTTTTTTCTTATTTACCAATGTATATATTCTCACTTATGTCTTTCGATTAATCAAAAATAGAGAAATTTAAAATAGAATAATTTGAAAAATAGTTTGTTCTTATTTAAAAATATTTACGTCTATTGGAAGAGTTTGTCATGAAAAACAAAAAAAAAATATTTATTTAGTGTAAATATGTAACGATGATTATTTGTCTGGAATTATTAATATAATAATATCTAAATTAAAAATAGAATTTATTATTAGAAAAAAAAACGACGAGACATCAAAATATTTGCTCGAATAGAACAAAAAATTAACGTTTTTTTTTATCATGAGACACTGCCGAAAAAATTTTTCAACCATCTTATTAAAAAAATGATGGTGAGTAAAAGTATTTCATAATCTTTATATACAGTAGTCGCAAAAAGTCCCGCACCCCCTAGAAAACTATCCAAATCTCAACCGTTTGGGCTCATATTTTTACTATACATAGAACTCAGTGAATACTGATCGTAAGCACCAACCCGACCTCGATTAGTTAAAGTATACTGGAGTTAGTAGCTCAACAGCATCATCTCCTTGTGAAGACCATATCTCAACCATTAAAACTTTTGCTTGCCGTTTTGTCGTATTACAATTTATTTACGTTTTCTTTAGTGCTAAATGTAGCTCCCTATGTCCACTTTATTGAGTCAAAAGCCCACCCTATAATATCGAGATCTCAGTGATTAACAAGGTGTGGGATGATAAGCTCTTTTGATGGCTCTATCTCGACTCTAGTTTGAGTTATGATTCTGAAAATTTTATCACAAGCTGCTAGACTCATGAGAATTCATGGGTGAAATTTTCAAGTGAATCGGCCAAGGTTAAGTGGAGTTATTGACATCAGAATGCAAAATATAGGGCTTACGTGTTGGCAGACATTTTTAATACAAAGGTCATATCTCCGTTAATTCAAAGTGAGTTTTGACTAAATTTGTACCACAGATAGCTGTGGCATTGGGCTTTCGAATGAGGGGTCGCGTGAAATTGAATATCGAAAAATAATTGAGATATGGTCTTCACAAGGAGATGATGCTGTTGAGCTACTAACTCCAGTATACTTTAACTAATCGAGGTCGGGTTGGTGCTTACGATCAGCATTCACTGAATTCTATGTATAGTAAAAATATGAGCCCAAACGGTTGAGGTTTAGATAGTTTTCTAGGGGGTGCGGGACTTTTTGCGACTACTGTAGCTATGAAAACTAAAAAAAAGGAAACACGAGCTTCACAATTATCAGTGTTTTCAAGTAGTATTAAAAAGAGGAAAAAATGTTTTTTATAAAATCCATAATAAACCATTGACGTTAGAACATATCCAACTGTTGCCGTGATCTACTGATGAACAGTTATGAGCGTTTTAACCCTTTGGGGACGGGTTTTTTTTTTGTATATTTCATCATAAATCAATCAACATTTCTATATTCTAAAAGAACTTATTATCCATTACTGGATATCTGAATAAAATAACCTAATTACAATCCAAATTATATCAAAAAACTCTCTGATAAATGCTTTCACGAAAACTAATCTCATATAGAAATCTGTGTGTTTTGAAATGCTAGAGAATCACCATGGCCCCTGAAGAGGCCAACCGTCCCCAAAGGGTTAATGAAATTTTTAGTATCAACTAGACATTTCCGAAAAATTTTAAATAAAGAGTTTTGACCTGAAATTTCGTTTATAGATACATTTGGCAGCAGTAATAGTTTCAACGAAAGCGAAAACGTCTTTCTTGATAAATTCAATTTAAAAAAAACTAGTGGTTTGTATCAGGACTATCAAACGTGCCTATAGACAAAATTTCAGGTCAAAACTCTTTGTTTTAAGTTTTGGAGAAATGCCTTGTGGTCAGTACAAATTCCATTGAAACGATCGTAACTCTTTATTAGTACACTACGATTCTGAATGCTTTAAAGATTTTCTCAGTGTCACGAAGGCCTACTAATAATCATAAAATGAGATCGAACGACGTTCGACATAGGGATGCAATGGTGACGATCATTCACCGGTTAACCGTAGGTACGGTTACCGGTCCAAGTACGATAACCGTAGGTAGTTATCGGTTCAAACTCATTGTCAACAACAATAGCATTTTTTAAGAAAATAACGATATTTTATAAATGTTGACGAAAGTAAATCGGGGTCGAGGAATCCGAATCTAACGTCAGTTTTTGAAAATTTTAAATTGAATTTTTTCGACAAAAGAAAGGATTTTTTAGAAAAATAATGATATTTTATAAATGTTGACGAAAGTAAATTGGGGTCGAGGAATCTGAATCTGAAGTCAGTTTTTGAAAATTTTAAACTGAATTTTTTCGACAAAGGATAGGTTTTTTTAGAAAAATAATGATATTTTATAAAGGTTGACGAAAGTAAATCGGGGTCGAGGAATCTGAATCTGAAGCCAGTTTTTGAAAATTTTAAATTGAATTTTTTCGCAAAGGAAAGGGTTTTTAGAAAAATAATGATATTTTATAAAGGTTGACGAAAGTAAATCGGGGTCGAGGAATCCGAATCTGAAGTCAGCTTTTCAAAATTTTGAGTTTTAGTTCTTCACATATGATGCTTTTCAGGGATAAAGTGTTCTAGAAAAAAAGACGATTTTCAAGGAGCGGTTTGGTCTTGGGAAGAGAAAATTGAAAAGTTCAAGGATCTGATTTGAGATTCGGATTCTTCGACCTCGATTTACTTTCGTCAATCTTTATAAAATACCACTATTTTTCTAAAAAACCCTTTTCTTTGTCGAAAAAATTCAATTCAAAATTTTCAAAAACTGGCTTCAGATTCGGATTCTTCGACCCCGATTTACTTTCGTCAACCTTTATAAAATATCATTATTTTTCTAAAAAATCTTTTCTTTTGTCGAAAAAATTCAATTCAAAATTTTCAAAAACCGACTTCAGATTCGGATTCCTCGACCCCGATTTACTTTCCTCAACCTTTATAAAATATCGTTATTTTCTTAAAAAATACTGTTGTTGTTGACAACGGGTTTGAACTGATAACTACCTACGGTTATCGTATTTGAACCGATAACTACCTACGGTTATCGTACTTGGACCGGTAACCATACCTACGGTCACCGTAGTTGGATCGATAACCGTACCTACGGTTACCGTAGTTGGACCGGTAACCGTACCTACGGTTATCGTCACCGTTGCATCCCTAGTTCGACAGCTGCAAATGTTCGCTCATGAGATCAATTCAGAAAGTGTTCGTATTCAATTTAATATAAAGAAAAAATCTTAATTATAAATGAAACTTATATTATATTCTAATAACAATGACTATTCGAATAAATATTTTAACAGTGCTTCTAACAGTCAGGCATCGTAGCAGACCCTTAAAATATAGGGCCGTATGTCTACGTAATATATGAACAAATTCCAAAATTTCGTGTATTTACATGGAGTTTTGAAATTTATTCATATATTACGTAGACATACAGTCCTATATTTTAAGGGTCTGCTACGATGCCTGCTAACAGTTGATACAGTCAAAAGATAAACTAAACAATACATATCATCGGTGTATACAATCAGTAGAAAAACACCAGTAGAATTTCGCTCCTTAAATTTTGTTTTATTTTTTATTTATTTATTTATTTTTGAGAGACTTTTATTTTTGACTGTGAGTTTTAGTCTGGATCAGGATTTAACTTAAATAATTTAAAAAGAATGCATAACTAACGATGTTAACAATGTAAATACTGAATGTCATGTAATATTTTTTGCACAATTTATTTCGGATTCATCGTTACATACATAAGTCAAAAAGAAAGTAAATTTTTTTGAGAAAGATTTGTTTGTTTGGTTTCCCTCAGTAATCAAAGTAAAATAAAATATCCTATTGATTCATTCTAAACCCGTCCCCGCATTAGAAGACCCCGGGTCTTCTATTATGTCTCGTCGTAAAAATTTCTCAGGGGGTCTTCTATTATGTCCTAGGCTTTTTAGCAATTATTAACTAAATGTGGTTTTCCAGAAAGCCAGAGCGCTTTTCAGGATTCTCATAGGGATTTTCGCGGTTTTAAGGGTTGAGGGATACATTTGGACCTACTTTCTAAATATTCCCAGCTGAAAAACCTAAAAACTGCGCACTTCTGGGCGGAAATTCTCTAATTAAAGTCCCTAATTAGCAAAAAATTAATTAATTAAAGGGGAGTCTTCTAATACGCCTGATGAAATTTTTGTCCAGGGGGGGTCTTCTATTATGGGGGGGTCTACTAATATGGGGGGGTCTTCTAATGCGGGGAGGGGTTTAATCGATTTGGAAAGAATTAAATGGAACGATATATATATGAGTGAATTGCAACTTTTTGGTACGATTGGTGCGAAAAACTGAAAGTAGACCATAACTATACATGAGCGGTGCATTTTATTATACTCTATGCCTATGTTACACAGCAGAAGTTTCCCAACACTTTACCGTATATTAGTTGAGATACGCCTTACTCCAATGTAAATGTACCATAAAAAATCAAAAATGTCCTTTTACAGCTCATCATATAACGTAAATATCTCGAGAACAATAAGAGATATAAGGCCGATTTTTTACATTGACATACAACTCTGAGAACTATATCTACAGTAAAAATTTGAGCAAAAATGGATGAGTTGTTCAAGAGTTATTAGCGATGAAATTTGCAAAAAGTCTTTCTACAAAGTGAGTAAAACTTGAATTTTTGGAAAAAGATCGTCTTTTTTCAACGAAAAGAAAAGGTGTTCGGAAGAAGTTTTTTTTATCAATTTGTTTTTCGCTCGATGGCCTTTCTTTTGAATACCTTCCCGTTCCTTCAAGTCATAGCCAGAGGGAGAAAACTAAGAAATGAGGTCCTTTTACACAAAAATGAAGAAGTGTCTGTAAATAAATATTTTGAGCGAAATGGTGCGAAAAAAGAGAGAGAGAAACACAAAAAATATATTATTCGATAGAGCGCTTCAAGCTGTATAAAATGGACTATTGACTATTATTTTTTTCTTTTCTTTGTTAGTTAGAAAATTTCCTTTTCTTAGCACATCTCTCTATAAAATACGATTTTTTCGCAGTGTAAGACCCATAGGTTCGCATCAGTACGCGCTAGAGAGCTGAATTTTGCTGTGGCAGTGGGACAGTCAGAGACTAATAACACAGAAAAAAATCGTCCAGATCGGTCAACGGGAAGAGAAGTTATTAAGAAAATATAGTCAAAATCTCAATCGTACCAAAAAGCTGCAATTCACTCATATATATATATACAGTACTGTATTTAACTACAAGAAAAATAGAATCAAGGTTCTCAACATGACAAGTCTTTCTAAAAAAAGCAATAGTTTTTTATGATTTGTTGATGCGAAAATATTTATAAAATAGAGATTATGATGTATATTGGATGTTATAAAAGTTTTGCAATATTTTGTGTTTTACATGTATCTCAGTTCAGACAAAATCTTAAAATCTTGAATTTATTTTTCAAAGATGCGTAATTCAATTCTCTACACACTTGTATTCGTCTTAATTTAAAATAATAGAACCGAAAGATCTTATACGTCACATAATATAATTATATAAGTTACATATACTTCCCACACATTTTGTTTTTTACTATGCCTGATTTTCTCAAGTTTTAAACAGACATCTAGAAAATTAATTATTAGTAATACGATCACATATCTATGCTCGTTTGAAATTATTTTATTTTCATTTGATTGAAATTTATTTGAACCTAATAAAAATGGTCTGTCTGAGATGCTAATGCAGAAACAGCTTCCCGACAATGTTCAGATTCTTCTTCCAATTAAATCGTGTTTTACCACATGCTTTTTGTGTCACAGCTGACATAAGAATTTAACTGAGTTTGGAATAAGCGAAATAATTTTTAAAAAATTCTCTTAGAAAAAAAAAGACTTTGTAATAGGAATAATGCTTCATAAACAGTGTGGAATAATTGGGTACAAATTAAATGATCAGTAAAATTTGCTCAGTATTATATAAAAATTATGGTTAGTTCTCGTTTCGTCGAAAGCTTAATTGATTTTCTTGTTTCGTCGAAAAATTTTTTTTCGTGTCTTCTCGTTTCGTCGAATTTTTTTTTTCGTGTGTTCTTGTTTCGTCGAAAATTAAAATTTGAATGAAAATATGCAGAATATGCTTAGCTTATTCATAATCATTTCATTTTCTTTAACAGACTAATTCAAAAAAAATGATTCTGAATGGATCTCAAAAACATTTATTAAGAGCATTACAAAGATTGCACAGCTAATGGAGTCACCTCACTAATATCGAAAGGGAAAAATGCTGACATTTACAAACACCGAGCTGTGAAAATGTTGAGATGTTAATAGTGTTGGATGTGTGGGTAGGCAATCAGAAAGCTATCACCCACGTTCTCATATATACCGAAACAATCACACATTCTCATCCTAACCCCTATTTGTCCACAACTAAGGTTTGTTGTTTATAACCACTAACTAAATATTTGGATCAAGGATTTCGATTTACAAATAAATTTTTCGTAGTGGTATTGGATCGTTGGTTGAATGATTTAACAATAGAGTTTAATTTGTTTCTTTGATGCCTCTTAGTCTATTCAAGAGAACGAAAGCAATTAGAATAAGCTACTTATATTCTTCATCTTTTCTTTCAATTTTATTTTTCGACGAAACGAGAATGCTACAAAAAAATTTTTCGACGAAATAGGAACACTGGAAAAACAGCTATATAAAAATTTTCGACGAAACAAGAAAATCAATTAAGCTTTCGACGAAACGAGAATTCACCAAAAATTATCAGTAAAGAAATAAACCTATCAATGTAAAATTTGATGTTCAGTAGCTATTATGTTTGCTTAGTAAATTAATAATTTGTACGTCAGTAAGAATTAGAGAATTAGTAACTAATTCAGTTTGCTCATTTAAAAATTCATTGACTCACTAGATGAATAGTATTTTACCAGTAATTATTATTTTTTTTTGTGATGAAAATAATTTGGTGTAAATAGAAGAATGACTGTTCTCGTTGAGTGATGATGACATCATCCATCAAAATATGTTTTCTTCTTCCTTCAGGTGAATATATCTTTCAAACTTTCTCTTCTTTTGATATAGTTCAAGTAGTTTCTCTCTCTCTCTCTTTAATGTTTTCTTCCGAGTGTCATTAGTCTTTTTCCTAATTGGGTGAATGTGGGTAAAAAGAAAATCCTCATCTACACTGGTGAAAAAAGATATAGTGGTAGATCATCAAGAACCAGAACAAGCATTACTGATTCAATAGATTTCTGTTACTTGTAATTATATTATTTTTACTGAAATATTACTGAGCTTTCGAATTATTTACTGTACTAAAAAATGGGTTTTTTACTGATCAATTAAATACATGCCGAAATAATTCATTTGAACAAGAGTTTACAAAACAGCCTCACATTAAACACAACAATTAAAAAAAACTTTTTTTTAAAAATTTTATCAATAGAAAACTAACGGTTTTTGTTGTGTACATTGCAATTTTCTGAATATTCTATTATTTTGATTGTATGAGTTATACAGTAATTGATATTTATTGTTATATTCAAGTTTTAATATTATTAGAATAGAAGATGATTACTTAATTGAGAATTATTTATTGCATCATTTTGAAAATATTTATGTACTTCTATTTTTGAATTTAAGTAATTCAATGACATTCACTAAATATCCAAATTTTTTTATAAGAACTATTATGCGTCATATACCATTAATTGCACTATTTAGAGAAAAAAAAATTAAGTTTCAATTTCATTAGTACGTATAATCATTGATTTTTGCTTTCATATCATAATTATAAGATATACACGTAATATAAGACATCTTTACCTTTAAAAATCTCTTTCGTCATTTGTTCGATTCAAGTATTTAAGAAAATAAAATAAAATATCTATATAGAACTTCAGTTTTTAATATTTAATTATTTATTTTCAAATTCTAAATAGAAATATATTTTTGTCATTAATGATTTCAAAAAATTTCTATTGACTAATTGCTGAAAATTCATGAATCATTCAATTTTCTCATGTTCCTGTTATTCGAAAGCAATTATAACGAAAATTTATGATTATTACAAAAAAAAAAAATATCTAGTTACCGTATCATAAATAAACAGAACATCGATGCATCAATCAAATTTTATCAATCAATACCTGTCTCCATATATTCATATAGATAAATATTAATGCGAAATAAATTATAACGAAAAATTGTATTCATTGCAAAAAAACAAAAAAAAATACTTCCTCACTGTATTGATAAGGTATTTCTATTTTTTTTATACGTCAATGATATTTCTTATTAGAAAATTACAAAAAAGCTATTCCAATATTCAAGAGCTACCCTAGCAGTCGATTTTTTTCAAAACGAAATATTCATCCGTATAACAAAAATAAGTGAGTAAAAAACTGCGTAGAAAGTATAATGTAATCCATATGATCAAACTATTCAATCTATAAAAATGTTCAATTCTATTATTTTAAATTATAGTAAATATAAGATTGTAGACAGAATTGAATTGTCTATCTTTCAAAAATAAATTCAAAATTTTATCTTTTATCTGAACTGAGATATATGTAAAACATAAAATGTTGCAAAACTTTTATGACATCCAATAGTCCTTGGATAAATTCTGTCGGATTCTTGAGCCTATTCGATACTATCGTTCAATTTTTGAACGATTGTTAACCATCGAATTTCATTTGTAGAATCTACTTATATTCAGTAAAAGAAACTGATTGAATTTAACAAGAGTTAATTGTCTGATAGTTATCAAGAAATAAAAGATATTGCGAAAGCTTTATTTTCTGATGTTATGTCTTCAACCATGATATTGGAACTGAGAATATGTAAATAGACGAGTAATTCGCATTTCTTAACGTTATATTTCATACAGATATGTTCTACATCTATCATTGCCATTTCCGATTATTACGGCAAGAGAATTTCTCTTGAATGTAAAATAATTGAATGCACTTGTTTTGATCTTTAGGTATGGATTCAGAAAGTCTAGATTACTTTTTTTTAATCTTGCTTTTTTTTTAATGTTTGCCTTCTTATTTTTTATCTTAGATAATTATCAATATTATGCTATGCACCTATCTTTATAGTTTGTCGAAGATTTTATCTTCAAAGATATTTTTCAAATAGACTATTACTATGTATGGTTATTAAGACCTTGAATGCTAGCCTTTCTTTCTTCCTTTCTTTCTTTTCTCTATAATAGACCTGTACCAGCTTAAGTCGTATTATTCATAGGGATATGATTGACTGATAATGTTTTTGACAAATCATAATAATTTGACTAAAATTACCATTTTTCCTGAGATCTATTTTAAATACTATATGTATTGTTAACTTAAGAAAATGAAATCAAGATAAGAGTCTAACCCAGATATGCTTCAACAACAATATATATCTGTTATATAATAAATAATGAAATAAATAAATCAAATGATTACTATAGCATCATATTAAGGAAACCTTAAAGGACATTATATAGAGTCGTTGAGAGTATTGTGTACGTTCATTTACATTAGTTATGATATTCGATGTCATTAACTTTCTTATAAAAAACTGAACACGATCTTATCAGATTCCTAAGTTTTTTTTTTCGACATTTTTCATCTGTCGAAGTTGATATTCTACAGAACTTCTTTATTCAAATCTTGTACTAAGGAAAACAACAACGTCTGAAAAATATCCAATCAAAAATTAATGAATTCTTCGAAGTACTCTAAAGAGAGATATTCCGTCGTGGGATTGAGTTACTTTTAATATAATAGATATTAGCAACCTTAAAGTATATTATTTTCTACAGTTTTCTAACAATTTGATCAGAATCAACTGATATGATTTTTTCATAAAGTCGTTATATAGAATATGGCTGTATATCTTTTGCAGTAGAAGATCAAGATTTTATCACTTTTTCTATGCATATATAAAGACAATAAACTATATTATTAATATTTTGTAATCCCTTGGTATTTTCATGATAGAAAGTAAAAGAATAGAGTAGCAAATAGGATAAGTCTTTTCTAGTCTCTTGTCGATCTATATTCTTGCGATATTTTTTTATTTATTTATGTTGGTTTCTTCTATTTATATTATATCATTCGTGTAAAAAAATACGACAATGAAAGTGAATTACTTAAGTAGTTTCGACTTTTTTATTTATAATGATGACTTTGATAAGATGAGCATATTTGCTTGTAACTATACCTTTTAGTTTATAATATGTAATAATCATTTGAAGTCTATACGAAAATTGACAAGCATATTTCTAACCGGAAGATTACCATCATAGATTTTATCTTGTTAGTAAAACGATATTTGTCTTCGTTTTTTTTTTCCTTAAAGACATCGACGGTGTAATATAAAAGTGCAATCAATGGATGCAAATATTCACCGTATGAGAGAGAGAGGGAGAGAAAAAAAATGGCACGCATGTCTTAATGTGTGAAAATGAACATTTAATAAAAATATAAGATGACAAGTATTTTAAATGTGTATTGAAATACTAACGTCACTATCTTGTAAATCGTGCCGAATGAGAATTTTTCTTGTAGTGAGAATTTCCTCGTCTATCAAATAAAATTATTCTCGACAAAGATCGATCGATGATTTATGATAATTGAGAGCTTTGAATTCGTCACTACATACGTAATAGATATAAAAAAAAAACATAAAGAAGCACATATAAAGTAGGTGGTTGATTATCAACTATGTTTAATATGTTTGACATGCCAATGGAAATAATTTGTATATACCCCAACGAACAAGACATGTAAGTCTGTACGTTTATTTGTTTTTTTTTGACGTAGTTTTTCTTCCTCCTTTATTTTGTTTTTTTCCTCTCCCGAAAAGGATTAAATATACAGGTATATAAATACAGCACAATGGCAATCCGACATTACCTGTATGAATAAACGTTATCAGATTTTTCATTACTGACGAATATTTTTTTTTCTCAATTACATACCTATATATGCGTATTCATATTATTTTTTTTTTTTTTTGTAGAGATATTTTTTATCTAATCCCTAAAGCAGTATTATTCGTCCACAATGCCGAAATTCTTTATATTATCTAAGCTAATTACTTTGTTTTTATTCATTATTGCACTTGAATTATCAATTGAATTATCACAAGCAGCACCATTGAATAAACGTCGTACAGTAGATATGGATAGTCCCAATGATAATGAAGTACATCAACAACGTCGAATGTATGATTTAAACAAATTACGACATTTTCTATTAACATCAAGTGAAGCACAACGAGCTGCAAGACGAACTAAACAAAATTTGTATAAGCAGCAATTGGTTAGTGAAATTTGATTGTAATGAAAATAATCGCTTTTTTGTTTTTCATTATTAGGTTGGTGAATATTTTAAATTAGTTAATGACGAAAATTCAGATCGGTTACAAGAAGTGAAAAGTAAGTCGATTATGTTCTTTCTTGATTATTTAACCGGTTGAATGCATGAATGCTTATATACCACCTAACTCAAGCACGGTTCTACTAATACACTTAATTATTTAGAACGCACAACATACTGTAGTATTCAAGATATCTTGCACGGATCTCTTTGCCGTCGGCATGCTATTGATCATTAATCATATTTTATTTGGCTAATGAATGCACGAATAATACTAATATGTATTCTAAAACAAAAAGCTTCATCTACTTGCTGCCAACGAATATTCTTCTTTTCTTTTTGTGCTATATATTATTTGCTGCTTTAATTATAGTATAAATGCATGATTTTTAATAAAAAGAAGGTTTATCGTTTATGCCGCAGAATAAGAAATATTGCAAGTGCAATTAACGAATTCAATTTGCTTTCTTTCTTGATTTTTGTCTATTATATTACAAATATAACAGTTATTAACAAATTAAATAAAAAAAAATCCTCTAATTTGTCTTATTTTTTATAACGCTTATCAAAAATCAAATAGTTAGCTGATGTATAGTAAAAAAGAGATCCACATTCAAGCTTTATTAACAAGTTAATACTCTATGCTGTACTAACAATGAGTCTACAAAACAAAAATTTATTCAATTTGGAAATGCTAATAAAAACAGAATGAAAATGCATGTATATTTTTCTAGAACGTATCAAAACCTTCTGTACTACATATGACGATATTATTAATTCCGATCAAGCTGCGTGTGGATAATGTTTCTGCTATATTGTGATTTTCATATCAATATGTACGAACGTCATCAGCATCATGCATTTATACCAATTATTTTTCTTTTTTTTCTTTTGATTGTCAAACTTTTTTTCTTATCCCCAATTTCATCATATTCATGCAAGACCAACGCTTAAAACGCCTAACATATTCCTATTTGTTAGACTTCAATAAGGTGAATGTAAATATGAATATTAACCGACCGCCAACGCTTTCATATTTTAATGACCCAATCTGACGTTTTTTTTTCTATTAGTAAGCAACTTTATTCATATTTATGTGTGTATTGCATTTTTCATCTTTGCATAATTATTGCTATTTTTTTATTCACCTTAATTGTAACGATCAGTATTCTTACGATTTTTTTCATTGGCTAGAAAACGATAAAAATCAGTTTATTCTTCTACTCTTATAGAGCGTATGTGTACGAGTTGGGAAGAATTCAAAACCCATCGAGCTGCTTGTTTTGGTTAATATGGCAATAAAGTTATTTATTAAGCAAAAAGCCTATTTGAATTTTTTTTTCTCTGTTATTTTAATATCTTTTTTTATTTCACACGAAAAAAAAACGTCTCAAATAAGTAATTAATAACTATTGTGTATTTTTAAAAAGATGTAATTGACGTATCTGAAATTTGCTTGATAAATAATTTTGAATTGACTATTGCATTTGAATTAAAAACAACACTATCAATTGTCGATAGTGTTTGGATACGAAGTGTTTTCACTTTGATATATCTTGTATAACAAGTTGCTAATTAACGATGTTTATCTCGTGCTTCTTTCCATTTAATGTGAGAAAAATAAGCTTCTATAATTACCTATTAATAAGCAAAAAGTTAAAGAAAGTGAACCGTGACAAATGTTGAAGATACATTCTATGTTCTACGACGACAAATTTCAATAAGAAAAATATATGGAAACCAACCAAGACATAGTATTACTACTATCCAACCAAGCGCAAGTGCCTATGATGGATATGTATAATCATCTAATGTTATTTCTTGATAGAATAGAGAAAAAAACATAATTGTACATTAAGACATGTTAAATGAGTTTCACGGATGAATAAAGAATAAATATAATTACAAGAAGAATAATTGGTGTTACAAATTTTCAACATATTTGCCATAATTTACTTGGACGTTGTTCTTCACCTAATATTTATGCAATTTCATAACAAAAATTATCTATACCTAAAGAAAAAAAAACAATTATGCGAGAATGATTCTTTATTAGATTGGTTTTTTTTTCTTTGGCTATAAACCCACGCAATACAAAATAATTCACTCACACCGATGATTAGCCAAGGAAAGCCATCGAGAGATTAGTCAATTATATTCAAAACATACAGACCACTTTAAACAGTCAATATACCTATGTTGTTGATGATTGTTTTTTAATAATATACATACTCGGGTCACCTATGGACCAATCAAGTAGAAAAAAAACAAATGATACACAAAATCAAAATATAACAATTTTCTTTGGCGTATTTAAATATATTTTATATTCATCAATAATACGAGCCATTTTTGTTTCCATAATAGAAAACTAAATAAAGAAAAATTCATAAATTTAAAAAAGAAATTTAATTAATTAACTTCGGAACTAAAACCAAGTGTATACATCATTAACCCATTCGCGGCGACATGAATATTGCTTTTTCATAATTCATAGAAGCTTTCATCTCTTTATTTGTGCCAGTTGTAATACTTCAAAATAGTTTTTACCAACGTTTCTCTTATGAATATCAGCTATCAATTTCCCTTTATCTGTGGTAAAAGAATCAACCCCATTGGTCAAAATGTGGCAGAGATATTTTATATTTTTCTGCGATAAATGGGTTTTGGGTGACTCCATAGTGTGGCCCACCGATGGGCCACATCGCCTCGAATATGTTAAAAAGAATATAACACACCATAGAGGTGCAAATAGCATCATTGAAAGACCTTTCTGAAAGACAACAAATGCTAGACCAGGTTCTTTACAGAAAAAAAAGCTCAATTTCAAATAATAATAATTAAGAATATATTCATTTACCACCTTTAGCCACATCAGCAACACTCACATCCATTTTTATAGCCATATGATCTTTAAACAAATAAATAAATTCATTGAATTAAGAATAAGTTCTTATCTAATATAATAAAAATTACAAAACCACCAAATATACTTGTAAACCATGTAACAAGACAAATAGACGAAGTATCATTAAATATAGTACAAGAAAACAATAAACATCCTAGAATTTTCAACATATCTCATACCGATAAACATTATTATTAAAATCATTAAATGATGCCATTACAATAAGACCCCCCCACTATAACAACTTAATGCACAAAAATACTTGCGTACATACATCTTTCCATACCTACCATTCTTTAAAAACAAAAACAAAAACAAAAACAGAACGCATTCAATAAAATGTATTGTTTTTTTTGTTGAATATTCAAGTCATCTTACAGAGGAATTTTTTAATGCACTGAAATTAACTGTTCCCATATATAATTTAATACCTTCAATAGCACCACTCAATGTTGCTTCACGAATAATTAAGACAATTAACATTACATAAGGAAATAAAGCATTAAAATATGCAACCTATAATAAATTATGAAATCGATTTCTTTTATTTATTATTGAACACATAATAATTTTTACGTTGCCCAATGATGGAACACCTATTGATAATGCCAAAAAACAAATAAGCTAAGTAACAGCTAAAGCAACAGCTAATTCAATAACAATATCATTTGTATTTTCGATTTTACTACTTACCTGCAGTATTCGACGACTTAGACAAAACAAAAAAAGCTTGTTAGCGCAGCTTCTTCAGAGCTGAAATGTGGAACTCACGTATATCCTTTAGTCTTGTTATCCTAATACATAATCCGTAAACTGAAAAATTCTCGTCGACTGTAGTTGTTTTCACTAATAATCGATGGCAAGAGCGAGAATTTATTATTTATTTCTACATTTAAAATAGAAATTTTTTTTCTACAAGCACCTTATTTTTTTGTTTGCATTGTTGCTATTCGCTCATTATTTTTTATTTTTTTTATTCGTGTTTTTTTAATTTAATATTCTTATTATTATAATCATTGAATCGGCAAATAAGTCTGTTTTACATATCCATGATATCTACAGCACATCTTATGCACTATTATATATATGTTAATTAACTCACAGATAATGATGTTGACTAATCTTCAAAATTATAACTTGAGCAATTTTTCAAACTCTAGAAAACCTAACACATTTTATTCTCCATCGCTAAAGTCTATAATGGAGATTGTCTGTAATGGGGACCTCGTTGCTATGGTCTGTAAGGGAGTAGGGAGTCGCCAAACCTCGAACTTAAAACTAATACTCACTATTTTCTTCGAAAATATACGTGAGTTCCACAAAATAAATTTGATTAACCTAAATACCCTAAAAAAAAACACTGTTACTAAAAGTATTCATCACTAAGCGAACTTGTCATATCTAAAAATACATATTTTATTGACTAAATAATAAAGATAAACAATACTTTTCATCGAAATAATATCAATTTGACTTAAAGTAGCTAATGTTTCTTTTTTTATTAGTACATAATAATGTATTCTACCAATTATTACAAGTTGATTATGGAACAATAAGTTGCAACGATGCTATTAGCTAATAAAAACAATAAACAATGAGTACCATATAATATAGACTCCAAAAATAATTTATAGCCATTGATACATAATCAATACCTATAATAACTATAGAACAATAGTTCAGATAATAAATTACATTTGAAAGTTTATCAATCCGAAATAAATGTACTGTGATATTCTTTTGTCATTCGTTCCATATTCTAGTTATCTTTTAACATCAGACTCCATCACAAATATATCAGTATGTTTGAAATCTTAAACTGAAGCATATGTTACAAAATCTCTCGATTTATAATATATGCGAATCAATCATGTGTTACATTTTAATCACATCAAGATTGTGATAACAGTGATTTTTTAATAATATGAAACAAACCTCGTAATAATGGATTGACGTTCCAAACAGCTAGTGGACCAGCACTAGTAAATTGTTCTAAAGTTAATTCAAGATAGAAAACAAGTGCACCAATAAAAATAAGCATTAATGTGTATGGTATCAGAAATGCATCTGTAATATAAACAATAAATAGGAAGAAATTATTGAATTCTTTATTTTTATCTCCTCTATTTTTAAAACAAAGATATGAAAAACGTCAAACATTTCCTAAACCGACAGCTAGAATAAGTATGAAAAAATAATTTCAAATTTCTACAATATTAAGACTTGTATACGGACCAAATGCTACCAATGTTAAAAAGAATTCAATAGGATTAGTCCATTGTTTACGCTAGATATCATACACAAGAATCAATTTACGAATTTTAGATGTTGACTTAATCGATTACTAACCTCTGGTGAAACAACATTATTTGAATCCATCTTAAATGCAGAACTTGTAAAACGACTGACAACTGATAAGATGTTTTGTCTAAAAATGAATGTTTATGTAAAACAAAAAACAAAGATCAAGAAAATAATAATTCAGTACATTTTTCAAGAATAGAATCATACTTAATCTTAAAATGATTCATAAGAGAATCTCCTACATAATCTATTTAAATGGCATTGACAAAAAGAAAAATAAGTGTAATCTTAGGATTATTATGATCAACTATTATAAAAAAAATGAAGAGAAATATAGATAATAAAAAGAGCATGATCTCTTTGAAGAACCTCTTTATTTGACAAAAATGTCATTTACATATCATAACAATTGTAAATGTAAATTACTTCAAATTAACAAGTACTTTAAAATTCTACAAAGAAAATGATTTGTTAACGATCATATGTTCGTTGGCAAAATTCTTTTTTTAATTTGAGGGAAAAAAAACATACTGTATATCTAACAGGTGAAAAATCAATATACAATATAACTTTTTCTATTTTTATATTTAAAGGAAATGTTTATTATTATTTTATTTGAAAGAAATTTTCGATACAATTTCTTCACGAATACTTGAACTGTTCATCGAGGTTATAGAATAAGTTGTAAGTTAATAATAATATACTACTCATTTATAACAATGGATGTATCAATATTGTCATTGAAACTTATAAATAAATATATTCAAGAATCATAAAATGCTGATAACTTCTAATTCATGAGTGATAAAAAATTTTTTCTTTTTACTAAAATGTGTAGTTACGACTCTCCTTTATGTTCCTTATGAATTTGAAGTGCTAGCTCTTGATAATTACTGAAATATAGCTTTTTTACGATCGAGAATTACTTCTAAGATTTGAGACTTCTTCCAAAAGAATTCATGTATTAGCCTAGGAATATGATTTTCATTTCAAAATTGCATTTGATATTCTAGAATGTCTTTAGATTATTTATACATAATATCAGGATCAATTATTGGATAGTCCAATAAGTTTATTGAAAATAAGCACCAACTATTGAGGCATACCTTAGGCGGCAAGGGGAGCAAGGAAGAGTCGTCCATTGTACTATAGTGTTTGGCATGAGTGAATTTTACGAGACCCGGTTTGAGTATAACTGGACTCGATACAATATCAAAGATAGTTTTCAACCAATCAAAGTGAGTTTTTTTTCAGAGATTAAACAACTTTTTTTCGGTGAATACATAAGAGTTCTCTCAAAATTGAAAAGAACAAAAACATAATATCATCTAGAATTGCTATTTGTCTTATGTGAACTTTGACATCAATCAACTCACTGTGACTCGACTTGACCCGATTCATATTGTGTTAGACTATATATTCAAGATTAGCACACAAAAATTTATCATCACATTTCGATATCTTTTTATGTTGACAAATTATTCAAAGATACAGAAATTTGAAAAATTCGTACTTTATAAACTACACTGGAACTCAAAGGATTAAATCATGTTTAATTCTAAATTGGATACAATGAAAGTATTCAAATTTTAATGCATTTAACGTTCCGATATTATGTTCATCCATTGAGATGTTGATGACATTGTCGACTTATATATTGCCGTTGATGCATCTTTTCTATCAGTAGTTGTCTCTATACTTATCTATTTAATCATCATAATTTTTACTTATAATACACCAAACTTACATTCTCTAACATGTTAGCTTATGTTCAATATATTTTTATGTACTCTATTTTATTCTATTATTTCGACACGAAATAATTTTATCTTTTTGATTGTACCAACATCAACCAATTATCGTATCTATTCTGAACTCTATTATATATATATATCGATACTTAATAATAATAATTTAATATCTGATTATTTTTCGTACATTTAAAAACATATTTATTCCAAATAAAAAACAAAATTCATAAATTTATCTGCTAATTATTGGTTATATCATTCTCCTTTCAAATGTTATTTTTCTTTGCCTTAACGACGCCATTCACACTATGATAGCTATTATAAAAAATTATTGTTGTTGTACTCAATAAAAACATTTGGAAAGCATTAAAATAACGATAGATCATATATTTTTCCATGTGTTTATTATCTTCTACTTGTGTCGAACCATTTCCAGCTGTTAACAGTGTAAAGAAGATAAATTTTTAGGTACGTTATGCGTGAGTATAACTAACACGACACGAACTCTCTAATGTCATCAAAATATTCGAGTTGCAAGGCAACAGATTCCATAGAAAACAATGTTATTAAAAACTGGATTTTCCTTCTACAATGCCAAATGAAGCTTTTTTTCTTATAATGTCTAATATCCTCTTGATGTAATGGATTTTTGTAGAGTGACCATTAAACTTCAATCGGACATAAAATATGAATTTCACTAACTTCGATTGCTAGAAAAAATCTT
This sequence comes from Rotaria sordida, assembly GCA_905250125.1. Lineage (NCBI taxonomy): Eukaryota > Metazoa > Rotifera > Eurotatoria > Philodinida > Philodinidae > Rotaria > Rotaria sordida. The sequence goes on along the minus strand of CAJNOL010001880.1, from coordinate 2,917 downwards.
ATTTTTCGAAATCATTTATTAGTTGTGAACATTCTTTGCTAGCAAAGACCATTAGGAAAAATATCAATTTTGAATTCAATTGATAACTGGAAATTTTTATTTTTACCTGTTTACAATACTCTATCGTAGCGCTACAAAAATCGATAAAAGACAAAAAATAAGAGCAAATTCCTTAGTAGATGAAAGTTTTCTTCTAAATTCCAACAGCGCGTAGCGAAATTTTCTAATAGAAATGTTGGTTTTGCATAGATCAAAAGAAAATAATTTTTTCTATGAAATAGTATTTTATTACAAGTCAATATGACCAGGAGAACTTGCTTTTGAAATGTCGTTGTCAAAATATGGATCAAGAAATTCATTTGTTTGCTCAACTGTTCGATCAACAATCATTGACATACTTGGATGATCATCTCTATCTCTTCTGTCGAGTGCGAAAAACTGCAGATCTCTATATTGTTCCTATCGAAAGTTATTCGAAAAACATTCGAGTCTAATTATTAGAAATATGTTTCGCGTCTATCAATTGAATATACATAATTATGATAAACACTTTTATTTCAGTGATTGCGATAAATATCAATAAACAAATCGATATTGCAAAGCCACATTTATTTTGTTGAACAATGTCATTAGAACAGACTGCATAGTTCGACGATCATTTTGTGCCTTGTCGAAAACTTTTCGAAACTGTTTCTTGTTTGAGACCGAAAACTATCTAATGGTGTTTAAAATTCATCAGTAACCATTCATTAGGTTTCAGTTTGGTTATTTCTTTTACAATAAATTTAATATCAATCTTCTTTTTTTCATCAATTCACTCTTCACTGATGACATACTCTATAGATAATCTGAAGCAAGTAAAAGTCGCAAAGTAATCAGAGTGCATAAATAATAAGACATTGTTTTATAATATTTTCTTATCGAACAATAAATCCCACCGATATTATTACAGGATGTATCCATATTAAAATAATTTAGAGACAACGATTTTTTTTTGTGTTCAACTTTAAGCATTCTCTCATATTGTTATACATTGAATTGATGTTACTATAGCAAGTAGTTGGTGATGATGACGATGTGTAGAAAGAGTTTCTCAAGATGAAAATAGCAGATTCTGTACTCTCAAGGATTTGTGATTCGGTTGTTTTCCTCTTGATTAATATCCAAATATTAAAGCTACTATTTGCTATAAAAGTATGGTAACTCTATTTTTAAATATATGGCAAAATGTGATCAAGAATGAGTTTCTATCATAATTTACACGAATTCTCACGACTTAGAATGAGGCAAAAACGGCTTGTTTGTGAAATCAAATCGACCATTTTTTCGAATTATATTAGAATCGGCAGTATGGATTTTTTTTTTGAGATATCGAAATCAGAATCGTCTATCCCTATTCTCTTCATTGCAAACAAACGCTACAGGACAGATGTGGGAAAAGTCTTCCTTTATTAGAATATTCTTTTGTAATAACTACACAATAGTTCAATTTCAAAATATCGATGCTAATGGATGCTTTTGGTATGAAGTAGAAAGGTCGAAACTAGGAATTATCGAAAAAAAAAACTTTATATACAGATTTGACCTTCGAAGTCCTGAAAAGTGGAAAGTTTCTCGCAAAAATCTGGTTGTAATTAGTCGCTCATTACAAAAAAAGTAAGTAAGTTATCAAATAGTGTTTGTTGATTATTTTGATAAAAATTCTTTGTTTCTTTCTTGATCGACAAATAAGTAAGTGAGAAATACATTTTTGTATAGTAAAATATTGTTTTAATGTTAGTTTCAATCGTTGATATTGATAAATAGCAACAAGTATTTGTAATTCATGATTTCGAATATTACCTAAACGCTTTAGTGTAACTCTTCTAGAACGATTTTTAAGTGTTAAAAGGATCAAAATTTCATGTAAGTCAGTATTAGTCTTATAATGTAGACAACAGATAATGCATAGGCATATTCTATAAAATGTGTGATATTTTTTGTCGAGTTTCGATGGAACATTATACATATATAATAGAGATTCAACTAAAATGAGGCTATATAAAAACAGAGAAAAATATATGGGAAAGTGTGTGTTGATATATTCAAGAATGGTGAATGCATTATTCATTTTGATTACTCAGATCAAACAATCCTATTAAAAAATCTTGTACGATTTTATAGCGCAATCTTAAAGTCACTATATCTGATTAAAGTGTACTATACAACTCTTGTATGCTCATCATGTTAGGACTTATACAATTCATGTATGATTTTATAACGCTTTCTACAACGTTACATACCTGATTTTCTTCTATTCTTGACTTTGATCATCTTGTTTTCTTAAGAAAATCTTTTATCTTTATTCGCATATGTATATTTATTTATAAAAAAAAAAACAATTACAACAACTAAATGAAAACAAAAATATGCGTTTAAAAAATATATAAAAAAAAGTCAAAAAAATTATTTCTATTAAATTTGATTGTTAAAATAATCTAAAATAAAAAAAAAGAAATAAACAACTCAAACAAAAAAAAACCTACTTCTATTGAATCAAATTAATTAAATTATCTGTTGAGTGTTTTCTAATAGATCAGCAATACTACATAGATATATTTTCAATTGTAAAAAAGTAAAGTCTAATTTATAACGTATTTAATCACTAAGTATTTGTCCCATGTAGAAGACTATTGTTATCAAAACTACTTCCCAGGCCTAACAGGCACGCTTGTAAACGACCGTTACTCACTGTATTTTGACGTATTACATGAGTCCGCATTACGATTATATAAGATCTTACAAGATTTCGTTCATCAGACTTTGTTAGAATCTTATAGTAAGATGTTTGTATGACATCCGACTGTTCGTAAGATTTTTCTATCTGATTAGTTGTTGTTTAATAAAAGCGTTGAAATTTAATCGAAAACTAATCGGA